>CM038232.1:64093054-64270554 GCA_021442155.1 Cymbidium sinense
CAATCTTGTATGTGGTAACCTCTAAGATTTAGGCCAACAGTTCTATCATTGTACTTGTGGTAGTGATGGAGCTTAGCCTTAAGAACCTTATAAGACCCAGCAATTTGGTTGATGATGAGCTGAGAATCCCTGTAAATGTTGATGCTCTAAATGCATAGCATAACTGCTAACTCCAGATTGATAATCAAAGCCTCATACTCGGCTTCATTATTGGTGGAAGGATTGGATAGATGGTATGAGAATCTCATCACATCATGGTATGGGGTTAGAAGGACTATTCCTACCCCTGGCTTCCATGGGATAGTAGATCTTGGTTCTTCTCCCCTTCGAGAGGAAGCCGCACCATCAAAATACATCTCCCATCGATGATTGCAAGTGTCCCGTAAGTTTGTGATTTGTTCATCTGGGAGGTCATCACTAAGCGAGAATCAATAGGAAGTGGGTGTGCTGCTAAGAAATCTGCAAGTGCTTGCCCTTTTATTGCATGGAGGGGTACGAATGTAATATCAAACTATGAGAAAATCATGAACCAACATGCCAACCATCTGGATATTGGCAATCTTATCATGAGATACTATAGTGGATTGATTTTGGAGATCAAATTCACCTTATGAGAAATATGTAATTCCATATCTTTTCGGATGGGAAGATTAAAGCTAGGCAATGCTTCTCAATGGGTGGATAATTAGCTTCAATAAGGATTAGATGACGGTTGTGGTAGTAGAGCACATTCTCCTTCCCTTCATCATTGACTTGGGCCAACAGAGTGCTAAATAAGTCATCTAATGTAGTAGTGTAGAGGATGAGTGTCTTGCCAGTGATAGGGGCTGCTAGAATTAGCGACGTCATCAGGTACTGCTTGATACTCTCGAAGGCTTGCTGGCACTTATCATCCCACTTAAACTTGGCATCCTTTTTGACAAGTGCTGAAAATGGCTGGTACCATCATGATATGTTGGATATGAAGCATCTTAGATACACCAACCGCCCTTAAAATGATCTAAGTTGATTTAGACTTTTATGGGGTGGCATTTCTAATATCGCTTTGATCTTTTCTAGATCGATTTTGATTTTGCGGTGCCAGACAATAAATCCTAGGAACTTCATTGAAGCTACTCCAAATGCACACTTCAGGAGGTTCATTTTAAGGTTAAATTATCTTAACGCTCAAAAACTACTCTCAAGTCAAATAGGTGGTCTTCCTTTTCTTTGCTCTTGATAATGAGATCATCGTAACATTCGACTTAATGATGAATGAGTTCATTGAAGATTCGAGTCATGCCCCACTAGTATGTAGAACTAGTATTTTTAAGGCTAAAAAGTATGACCTTATAGCAATAAATTTTTATTGGGGTTCAAAAAGTAGTATTTTTCTCATCTTCAGGGCCCATCTTAATTTAGTTGTAGCTAGATGAGCCATCCATGAAACATAAGATTGTATGAGATGAAGCACTGCCTACCAGTAGTTGCAAAATTAGTAGTAGAAATTTATCTTTTGGACATACCTTATTTAAGTCCTAAAGTCGACGCATATGCGAATTTGGCCATTCCTTTTCTTAACTGGGATGACACTAGCCAACCAGGTAGGATATTTTTCTTCCTTGATAAAATTAACATCGATCAATTTCTTGACTTTAGAAATGACCTGTTGTTCAATGTCTAATCGCATACGCCTAGGAGCTTGCATGATAAAGATAACATTAGGTTATATTGCTAGATTATGGATTGCCACATCAGGAGATAAATTGGGCATTTTTTCATAACTCCATGCGAAGCAGTCCTTAAACTCAGACAATAGCCTAACTAGGTCATTGGTCTCTTTTTCATTCAATAAAAAATTGATGTATGTCAGACGTGGATCTTTCTGTTCCTAAGTTGATTTTTTTGAGCTCATCAATGGTTGACTTATTCTCCTCCTCAAACTCTGGTGTTGCATCTTTGACTTGAAGATCATCTAGATCATCTGAAATTTTTAAACACAGCTCCTCGAATGAGCTAGTGTGGTTTGAAAAGAACCTATAGATTCCAAATGATTGGTAATGACTAGCAGTAGTCGTTGTCATCAACCAGACATACTGTGTAAAATTCTAGTCCTGCTCTTGATTATGAATGTCTGCATTTGTTGTCCCATAACCTCTTGAAGTAATATGACCTGTGTTTAGACTAAGTATGTGGGATTAATTCCTTCTTTGCTAAGTTAAGAACACACGGTGAGTACCAATCGAAAGGTAATTCTATTAAGTCTTTATATGAATCATCCTCATGTTTTCTTGACTTGAGGATGATGCTCTCAGAAAGAACATCTGAGTTTTCACATCTGTGGAAGATCTAGGGGCTTCTTAAACTACCAAACCCTCAACTTTTTTTGATGAAAGTGTGGTTAGAGCTAAAATTCTCAACTGCTGCCAAACAGTCTCACATATAGACTGAGATACACTAATGCTTTGCTTGGGAACCCGGTCTTCATCACTGTTTGGCTCAACTACCACATTCATGGGGATTTGCTGTCTAGAAGCACTAGCTGGCATACTAACCGTATAAGACTCATCCTCTGAACTAAATTCCAACTCTATATGGATAGTAGGTGTACTCCTGGTAGATGAAACATATCTCTTATTAGGTGGCCAATAAGGAAGTCTCCCATCCCTGGGACTGCCTCTAGATCTACCTCTTCCGCTACCTGGTGGAGGTTATGTCATCCTACCCATATGTTCGAAATGGGTGACAAACTATGGGTGGAATCTAATGTCGGGCTCTATTCCCTCCCTTGAGTCTATGTCATGCTCCTCTTTTCTCAATCTCCACATCCTTTCCTTTTTCTTTTCTTTTTTCTATTTCTTTTTTTCTTTTCTTTTTCTTTCTTTTCTTTCTTTCTTTCTTTTTCTTCCTTTTATTTTTCCTCTTTTATGATTTGGGGATTTTTATTGAGTTTGCAAAAATAGACCTTTTGATTTTGAGAGAGGTAATAGGCTGCAACCTTATATATGTCAACCTTGTGAACTGTAAATGGCTTGAGATCTCTTTTGACACAGTACTCAATCCACATCTCATGAACTTGAAGTACTGGTGCAAAAAGGATAAGATCATATTGTTCTCATGTATCCACGATCTCCCTAGCAAAGCATTGAAATATGTATTTGAATCTATAATGTGTATCTTAGCTTCAGTCTTCCACTCGTCAATCTCCATTAGTAACGCTATAGAGCCCAAATCCCTCTCATCTTGCTCATTGAATCATTTCAACATCATCCTCTCTGAATTGAGTTTGGAGATGTCAATCCTCAAGTAATCAAGGGTCTTTAGACTCATAATATTGATTGCTACACTTGGGTCAACCAACACTCTAGATGGCCTGAATCTACTTATGTCCACTGTGATGTAGAGGGGAGGGTTATGTCTGATTGTCCCTAAAAGGAAGTCTTCATTGCTGAAAGTGACTCATGTGACATCTTCTAAATAGTGAGCCTCCTCTCCAGTAGTGGTCAGCTGAGCTAAGCAAATCTCAAGATCAAGTAGAGCCTTGATGATAGATTCCATCATCTCTTTGGATAAGATGGGAGTGTCATATACGCTTAGCTTAGCTGGAACTTTCTCAGATGGGGAAGGACATTGTAATCCACTTTAGGTCGATCCTCCACAAGCATATCCATGGGTGGCATCCTATGGAGGGGCTATCTACTCGCTAAGACCAATGACTTGTTTCCACTTATCTTGAGGTGCTACCTGGAAGTAGAACTTTGCCATTGCGTAGGTTGACTTCAGTAACTTCATGTGGTGGGTTAGAGGAAAGTTCTACCTGTTCGTTGGCTATACCAATAACTTCTCTTATGGGACCCTCAGAATCAGAAGATAAGGGATCAAAATTATTAGAGCTATTATTATTTTCTAAACTTAGAGAGCTTTCAATAGGAATAAACGAGAGCATCATAAATGGAAAAATGTAAGTGGAATCTTGTTTTTTCATTGATTTCTTTTTAGGTGGAGGTACATGATAGAAATCAAATAAAGTAAGCGGGGGTAAGGGTTTTAGTGTCCTTGTCCATTGATACAAAACTCATGTCAGAAGAAGAACTGGATGAAGTAGTTACTGCAATGGTTGAGAGAATGCTAGACTCGATCTGTGGTTGCACCATTGAATTATCCTAGGAAAGTGTGGACTGCTGCTACTGAGCTCCCACTTTCCCTAAGTTATCTTTGGTAACTTGCAAACCTTCCTTGATGTTGGAGGTTTGAGCTGCCTCAGACACCTGCAATAAGAGTTTCTTGATCTTAGAAATAATTTTCTTAGAGGTTCGGGATAAAGAGATATCTTAACCTTCTTTGATCTTAAGAGGATCACAAGTATCTTGAAAGATTATCCTAACAGAACTAGAGGATTGTTCTAATAGATATTCCTTGGGGATAACTACACTTGACTTGTAGTTGTGCTCAAGCTAATCCTTAAAGGTGATGCAATCCTCTAAGACATGGCCTAACATGCGGTGGTAGGGGAAAAAATTAGGATCATCACCCTTGCCCACTTCCTCCAACCTCTTAGGCTTTGGTAGTTAAAAGTTAGGCTTCTTTTTCTTAAAGATCTTCCTGACTTCCTCCCTCTTAAATGAATAGGACTTATTGATTTATCAATAAGAGTAGGTGGGTAACAGCTACCTCGCATCGAATTGGAGTATCGATGCTGAGTATACTGCTAAGGAGGTGGTGGTAATGGCCATTGAGACAACTGTGGTGGCCAATATGATGGTCGAGGTGGTGATAGAGGCAATGGATGTGGAGGCTGCTGAGCTCTAGGTCTATTAAACTTCCTTCTAACTGGCTGCTTCCCCCTATCAACTGATGCAACTACCACTGGCTTCTTTTTAAAATCTTTTTACAGTTTTGGGTTGGAAAACTGGTCTTGGAAAGGTAACTGTTTGGCTTCTCCTTATAGACTAGCCGCCATGTTGATTAGATTTTCAAAGATTTTGATAGTAAATCCTTTGAGCATGAAAGCAATTGGGCCATGAATATTCTTAAGAAGAATATCTATGGCATGTTGTTTAGATAGCTGCAGTTCACATTTCATACCCAGATTTCGCCACCTGAGAATATAATCAATGAGGGACTCACTGGGGTTTTGTTGTGCTACAATGAGATCACCCACAATCACCCTTTGTTGAGCTCCATAAAACCTTTTAATGAAGAGTTGCTCCAACTCAGCAAATGTCTTTATCGAACCATTGAGCATTTTAGCATACCAATTGATTGCAATCCCTAAAGACCACTGATGAATAAGTGAAAGAGAAGTGCATCGCTACCATCGGTGTTGCAATAGCTAGCTCAGAAATATGCCATGTACTGCCGAGGGTTGCCACTACCATCGAAGATCTTGAACGAAGATGACACGAACCCTTTGTAGTACTAGACTGTATCAAACTCCTTTAGGTAAGTTCTACCCTTTGGAATATATGAACTACCATGGGCTTGTGCTAATACTTCCCTCATCTGCTGTTACGTCATCTGCTTAATATCTTTCTCCTGCATGGAGGTGCTATTTATAATCTTCCTATGCAGTCTGACTATCTTGATCTACTAGAGAGGAACTCTTGGGTGGTTCTAAAACATGTAGTAGCTCAGGACATCGACCTCTTGTGGTGGAAATATTATATATATATATTCCTGCCTTCATTTATCCACTTTTGAAAAGAGGATAAATGAAAATAAAAATATATAACACTTTGTTGGGACATCACGTAGATCCACAGATGTTCTTATTAGGGTGATCGGGTACAACATTGAGGAGAGGTGTACTATCTTGAAAGATAGAAGTCACCACCCTATAATAGACCTAATCACCTTAATAAGGACTCCTAAGGACTATAGGTCTTCAAAATGTACCAGAGACTCTTCCCCTACTTTACATGGAAAAGTAAAGTAGGGTTTATTTTAAATCAGGTTGTTAAGTTCCCTATATGGGCAAGCCCCTATAGATAATTACATCATAAGGAATGGGATTCCATTGGAATACTCTCGATTGAGGTAAAAAATCCTTGTTCCAAAGATTTCTAAAGGTAGGACAATCAATCAACCAATTTATTTTTAGAAGATCAAGTGGGATCGATCAAGAGAAGGGAGTTCTTATTGAAGTCAAATGAAGATGAGTAGGGGATGCTTAGGGTACTAGGAAGCCTAATAAGCATCCCAAATTATCCTATAGTTGGGCTTTATATTTTTGAAATTGAATTGATTTGTTTGAGTTAAATTTTTATTAGAAAGTTAGGACTTACAATTCCATGATACAAGGTCATGAAAATGCCTAAGAGGTGAGGATTTATGCTCGTAGCCCACAAAGGGAAGTAGCAACCTCTGAACCTAAATCTAGGGAGCTTCGGTGAGGGCCAAAAGCATGACATAAATCTAAGGTGAAAGTGAGTATTTAGTTTACCTCCACTAGAAAGGATAGATCATTCGACTGTTGGACTTACAACCACCTCGGGTGGCCACCAACTAACCCCTTCTATGATTTTAAATGTGTTAGCAAGTTAAATGCTTTGGCAAGATAGCTAAGCTGTGATTTATTTAGAAAGAGACTAAGTCTTAAACACACTCCCTAAGAGACTAGATCATGCAGGGCATGATTTAATGACTTAAATCTAATGCAAATTTTGTCACATTTTATTTTCATTTTTGGACAATCAATTTGACACATGCTTTAGAATTCATATGCCTAATGCATGAGAAATTAGATTATGGGCCAAAATTAGTAAGATAAGGAGGTGTGTTTCCACCATGGCTCTCAAACATCAAGCCAGGTTCTCTAGAAAAGGTGGAAGCCCTCCAATCAAGAGTGAAATAATATACTTTTTATTCATGATGTGAGAAAAGTAATACAACATCTAGCTAAGGAGTTGCTAAATCTTTTATCTTGATTTATAGCCTAAGCTTTAGGTGATGTTATGAGTTATTTATTTTTAGTTTGAATTGATTAGTTGGATAGAAAGTTTATTTTCGTAAGAGCCTAATAGTCATCTAGGCTATACATCAAAGCAAGGAAGAAACTAGAAAAAGATGTCATCTTAATGCACAAGCTAAACAAACATCAATCAATTTATAAAGTTAGTGCAAAAGAATAAGATGTCATTTATGGTCAGACTCCACCACACTAACCCAAAAATAAATTGGGTAGCCGATACCCTTAGAGACAACCTAGATTACAAATGAATAAATTACAATCAAGAAGGAATTCATTGTTATGGGGGTCTTCATTCTTCATTTCTTCTTTCTTCTTTCTTCTTTTGGTTGGTTGAAATGTGGTTGCTCCAAAGGCTTCACATGGTATATAAGACATAGTATTATAACCAATGTTCATCCTAATGCCCCATAACAATCATTGCAAAATCCTAATTTTAAAATTACATGAAAATGGGAAAAATGAAATCTAACTAAAACTTACAAAAATAGAGATTAGCCAAACAAACCATACAATCCCAAGCATGTATATGTATAGATTGGATTTAGCACTCCACACATGGGTAACCAAATCCAGTTAGCCTATTTTGGATTATGCTTAGGGGTATAAGCACCCAGCAAAAGCTTATATTTTTTTTTACGGCCTTAAGCATAATCCCTAGAATAATGGTTAGGCAGATCACCTACCATTCAATCTACACTTAACATCCATACTAAAAATAATACATCATAAAATAAAAATAAGCATCAAATCATGCACCACCTTAACCTAAATCTAAAAGTGGTGACTTAGCCTAAAGTGTGAGTTATTTAAGATTTGTGTGGTATGCTTAGCTAGGCTTTAAGGTTAAAGTTTTCTAAGTGAGAAATTTTTCAACTTAGAGGGTGGTTTCATTTAAGTGATTTAGTTTATTTAATTAATTTATATTTTGTGATTGATTAGGTTTAAATGAATCCTACAATTAATTCCTAAGTTGTAAAGAGAGGAAAAGAGAAGATAACTTCTCTTTCCTCCCTACCTTAAGTAATTTCTAAGTAGATTCATATTTGATTATTTTTTAGTGAATGTTTTACTATGTGTTTTAATTAATCCTAAGTTTAGATTTTTCCTTAAACAAACCTATTCAAAAATAAAGGCATTTTAAGATTAAGTAAAGTGAAATACTATCACAAAACACACAACACTTCATTTCTTTCCCAACATGTGTAACATGCATATGGATGAATCCTAAGAATATCTATACATGAAAATGGAAATATTTAGCACACCTTAATGATGAATGCTAAAAGATGTTACTTAAGAAAATTTGGATGCTTCATGATGCATGATTTTGTTAAGTAGAAAAAGTGATTCTTTTATCCATTTTTCATATGCACATTTACAAGTATAAAATACATAAGTGAGTATGGCACCATGGTTAGTACCAGGGGTGTAAGGTATAAGACCTACTTAGGGTTACTTAAAGTCTTGCCACCTTGAGGTTATCTAGACTAATATATCACTTTTCTTAAATACATGTGCATTTGCAAAAAGAAATGCATGGAAAGCGAGTCATGCAAAAAGTTTATGTTTGTTTGTTTGATTTGTTTATGCAATTTACATATGCAAGTGTGAATATCCTTCTTAAGTGATAACATAGGAATGAATAGGAACGTATTTAAGCAAGTGTTGTGTTCTTTTAAAATGACCTATACACTTTGTAAAATCCTATTCAAAACTATGTTAACAGAGAAGAGAAGGAATGTCACATAATGCACATCTTTATATTTATACTCACATGAAAACCTATAAATAATTATAAGTAGCATACTTTCTAGTTGTGATGTTTGATTTATATGTTTTAAAAATAATTTTTGGATTTAATAGTGATAATAGTCATTCATATTCTTACTTTAGCCAAAACATACAATTTAACATAAAGAAAACATTTCATTTTTAATTTGATTTTTTAAAAGGCATGAATACATAATTTTCATATGACATACACAATTAGCATGTTAGGAAAGAAATAAAGTGATGAAAGCATGTAAGTTCATTCACCCTAATTAATTCCTAAAGACAATATTATGAGATAGGATTATTTAAAGTAAATCAAATTTATTTTAGAGAGATTTTTAGTTTTGTTTGAGTTTGATTTGAATTTAAGAAATGTGAAGAGGTTGCTGGTCCTAACCCATTTCCCACTTGTGTATGTTATTTTAGTTTAATTTTAGAATCATTAGATTGATTTTATATTTTGTTTAGGTTAAGGTGTACATTAGGTTCATTAATTACCCCTTACCTACACCACTTTAACATATCTATTCAAATAATTATGAGCCAATGTTTGACATAAAATCACACAAAGAATTTAAATCAACAATGCACCTAGGAAAGAAAGGGTCTAATGAGATTGGCTCACAATTAGTGATTAATTAAGCTAAAAGGTTTAATTTAAGTACTTTCATAACCCTTCCCACACATGTGGTTTGGATTTTGATTTCCTTAAGCTACTTAGGTTATTGAGCACCTAAGCACCTACCAAAGATGAATTGGTTAAGTTCTGGAAAGTTTTGAAAATTTTTTCAAGTTAATTAAATAGATGATTAGTGGATTAGACCTTAATTAAGTTTAGCTTAAGAAAGGAAGGGGGTTTAAGGAATAGCTTAAGAAAATATCTCAAAATTATTTCATAAGCCTCCTGTTCACTTAAGCAAAGCTTAATTAACTTAATAAAAGGATTAAACCATTGTTCATATATTTAATTAAGCTTAATTACATTAAGAGAGTGATTAAAGATTCATTAATTGATTTTCTTAATTGATTAATCAATAAATCCCAAGAAAATTATGGGAGGGAGAGGTCATTCCACTAAATGCATCTGAGAAATATGAAATGAATTAATGAAGTAATTAGGGAGTAATTAGGGTTATTAAGTTTCCACTACAACCAATTAAGGAAAAATCATTGTTCAAAATCAATTAAAAATAATTTTAGATTATTCCTTACTGAATTATCTTCACAATGCATTTTATTTTGTATTTTTCTAATTTTTCTATATTTAGTTATATTATTTTAAAGTTTTCATGTTTATTAGGTAATTAAATCCCTAATTATACGACTAATCCCATCGGTGCCACGTGGATCATGTGACGGGATTCATCACTTAAGTTGCCACATTTCAATGCCAAGTTGGCGGGGGTGCTATGTGCTTTCTCCTCGACCGTCTGATTAAAGATCGGACGGTCAGGATTAAGCCCAAGGTTCATAAAGGATATATCAGAGGATCCTGCGTGGCTTGATCATGTCCATCCATCCAAAATAAGCGGATGGACAGTCCATGATCTGTCACTGTGTTTGCCTATGAGTGAGGGCATCCGTCCACTCTTTAGGGCATTATCTGAGCTCGATTAAGCTTGGATTGAACTCAAACTCAACCCACTCCATCAAGAAGTAAGGGGATGAAGATCCAATGGTTAAATTCACATGACGTGAAATTTTCTTTCAAAAAGAACCAAGAAAAATCTACTCTAAGATCAGTTTTGAATAATACCTCACCAGAGGCTATCACCGGTGCTCCCAACTATCAAGGTAGCTTCGTCTAGTAGAGATGAAGCCCTGTTGAAGGTTTGAGGGGTTGAGGTTGAGTAGATCCTTCTATTGGCAAGATGCTTCAATTGGTTCTGTTCTTTCCTCTCCCATGCCTTGAGAACTTGGATGAAGCTTTAGATCAACTTGATTGAGTCCCTTGAGGGTGCTTGAAGGATGAATTAAGCTCTAGTTGAGTATTGGATGAGATGGAAATTCGAAGGAGCTCTCTATTTTCGGTTTAAGGGAAACCAAAAAGGGAGAAATGGAAGTAGCTCTATGAGGCTTGGAGGAGTCTGCAATTGCTTTATCTTGCTTCCTTAACTTCAATAGAGTGAGTGTGTGTACATGAAGTGAAATTAGGGGGAGTATATATCCCCATAGATGGATCGGATGGTCGAGCATGGAGATGCTATTTTGATCAAATTCATCTTATGCAATGGGTTGGTTAGGCCATTTGAACTTGCACATGGTTCGGTTTGGCTAGAGGGAGATAGTGGAGGAGTGCCATATGCTGATTTTGGGTGGAGGAGTGATTTTCATGTGCTTGAAAAAGGGAGTGGTTGATTTTAGCCTTGGGTTGGGTTTGGCTATCCCAAACCCATTGGGTCAGGTGCACCACTCTTATTAGTGTCCATGGGGTCCACTAAGACTGTGCCAAGTGGCCATGAAGAGGATTTGACCAAATTCCAAGTGAATTTGGCCAAAAATTACCCTTTGACCTAGGGGTAAAATGGTCATTTAGCTTAATTTCAGTTTGAATATGATTGGTATGATTGAAAAATGGGTTGGGCTAAGTTTTAATGAATTTGGAATTGATTTGATGTGATTTGGCTCATGTTGACCCATTTAGGTCAAAATGGGTCAAGTTGACCAAGTGGTCAAATTGGGTCAAACTAAGGGTTGGGTCAAGTTGATATGACCATTTGAAATGTTTTGGCATCATTGATTTGGTTCAATTTGATTTCTATTTGGATTTGGTTCATTTGATTTTATTTAGGTCAAATGGGTCAAGTTGACCAATTTGATCCATTTGACCTATTTGGGTTAGGTCATGGGTTGGTTTAGGTTTCATTGGTCATATGAAATGTATTGGTATCTTTGTTTTCAATCAATTTTGGTTTAATTTGATTTTGACTCAATTTGACCTTTTAGGTAAGTTGGGGTCAAGGTCAATTGGGCTAGGTTGTGTCTAGTTGGCTAATTGAGGCTTTGGTCAAGTTCAACAAGTGATTTGGAATGAACTTGCCCCATTGGTTTCAATCAATTTGGCTTAGATCAAGTTTTAACACATTTTGACTTCTTAGGTCAAGTTGGGTCAACTTGGGTCAAGCGGCCAATTGGGCTAGGTTAGGCTCAAATGATGACTTGGTCAAGTTCAAACATTAATCATGAATGAGTTTTGATCAATGGTTTCAATTAATTTGGCCTATGGTGGATTTTAGCTAGTATGGGTTTCATTTTGGCTAAGTGTTGACTTGGTCAACCATTAGGTTTGATTTTGTTTGACCCAATTTGAGTGATTGATCATCCCACGATGATTGTTACTCACAATGTGAGGCTTAGGTGGGCTTGGTTCAATCCAATTTGGGTAGGATTAGAATTTGGCTCAAAATGGGTACTTTAGGTCAGTTTGGGTCAAGTGAGCCTAAGTGGGTCAATTGAATTGATCAAGGCTTGAATCAAGTTTGGTTGAACTTATATGGACTTATGATTGAAATATAAATCCATTTGCAAGTGGTTTGGTGTCAAATAGGTTTTGATTCATTTGATAGTTTCAAGTTCAATGGGTTTGAATTTTGAATTTAGCTTTGATTTGATGATTGAAGATTATGTTTATATTTGGATTCATGATTGAAGGGTTGATTGAATCATGAACAAAAATCAAGAGTTTGGCTTGATTTAAATTTTATTTGGCTAAGTTCAAGAATTTGACTTGAAAGACTTAGGTTAAATTTTGGTTGAATTTGGATTTGATTTTTGAATTGATTTTGGATATTTGAATTTATATTTCATTTATATTTATGAATATAAATGGGTTCTAAGAAAACTTCTTGAATTTAATTTGATTTGGATTTATTTAGGCTAAGTTCATAAGATAGAATCAAGTGACTTAGAAAAGATTTTTAGGATTTGGATTTCAATTATAAGCTTCAATCATTTGAAATTGATTTGAGTTTGAGAAAATCAATTAAGTTAGAATTGATTTAAGTTTTGATGTTGATTTAATTTGGAGTTTGGAGTTGGTTTATACTTGATTTGGAGTTTTGCTTGAAGGAAGGAAGTGAGGAATTGGTTCAGGCTATATGGTAGGCAAATTTTCCTAACACCCCTAAGGCATGACTATTCCCATGGCTAACCCTTCTAAGTCTCAAGGGTTAGGTTGAGTGTTCACCTAATCACTAGAAGTATCTTAAGACTAAGCAAACTCTTAGTATCTAAGAGAAGTCTTATGTGTAAGATGGAGGGGTTGAGAGCTCATCTTAAAAATGAGGACAACAGGCACACAATAGATGTGGTGTGACTAACAAGGAACACCGCATGTATTGGTGTTGACCATAATGATCAACAACATCGAACGATCATAAGCACTAACATAAACAATCTACTCCTAACCCAAGGTGTAGAAGAAACCAAGGGCTTAGTGCAATGTGACTCTACTCATGTCAAGGACATAAGAGAGTAAACGAGGAATCACTAGGGATAGAGTATATGAACCTTCCACCAGGGAAGCAAGTTCAAGTCATCCACAAGGGGATGGGAGGTTTGATTTGATTTGAGTCTCACTGGGGAGAAAAACTGATTCAATTTGTTTGATTCATTGTTTTTGATTGACTCCACTGAGGGAGAGGGTTGAATTTATTTTAGATTTTTAGATTTTGGATTTTGAGATGGACCCTATTGGTTTGCGATGGATCACACTGAGTAGGGGCCATGGAGGCCTAGACGTAACTCAGATTTACCAATCCAAAGAAGTAGTCTACTAAACACATAGTAGGACTAACCAACTAAAGGGATGCCTTTGGTGTGCAAAAGTTATACTAGGAAGAAAGCATAGTAGACTTACATCCTCTAGAGTAGGGACCAGTTGTTGGGGTGATCCATTGGCAAGGTAATGGATTGAACCCAACCTAAGGCTGACTATTGAGTGAATACCACTGGAGGACTTAAATCAACTCAAAGATAGTCAATATTAATTTCATTTTTTAGTTATTTTGATTGATCCCATCGGTTTACGATGGACTACACTGAGTAGAGGCCATGGGGGCCTAGAGCTACCTCAGATTTACCAATCCAAAGGGAGTAGTCTACCAACCATATAGTAGGACTATCTGACCAAAGGGGTGCCTTTCAGTTTGCAATGGTCAAGTTTGGAGGAAAGTGCGGGGACTCACATCCTCCAAAATAAGGAACCACTAGGGTGATCAATTGGCTAGGAAACAAACCAAACCTGACCTGAGGCTGACTATTGAGTGAATGCGCTGGGGGACTTAAATCTGCTCAAAGATAGCCAAGATTAATTTTATTTTTTAGTTATTTTGGATGGATTCTATTGGTTTGCAATGGATCATTTTGAGAAGGAGCTTATATCAGCCTAGACTTATCTCAGATTTACTGACTGAAAGGGAGTAACTTCCCGACCGATGGGAGAACTATCGACCAAAGAAGTGCCTTTCGGTTTGCAATGATCAAGTTAGGAAGAAAGTACGGAGACTCACATCTACCACTATAAAAGACCACTGGGATGATTGGTTGCTTTGGGCAATAAATCAAACCCGACCTAGGGTTGCTCATCGGTTTGCCACAGTCATGCTAGAAAGAATGCGTTGTAGTCTTACACATTCCAAAGCGGAATGATTTCCAGGGTAACCTGCTTGTGGAAAAATAGATTAAACCTGACCTAAGGGCAACTACAAAAAGAGTGCTGACCCAGGGACTTATCTCAACTCAGTAGTTAGGCAATTCCTATAGGGAGTTTTGCTAATATTGCCCTAAAGATAGAATGCTTGCTTGGTAAAAGGGGCCCTTTAGAGGCTTGAATTCCTAATCTAGAAGCGAATAATTTGTTTGTTTATCTTGGCCCTACTGGTTTGCAAGGGATTAAATAGAGAAGGAGCTTATATCAGCCTAGACCTATCTTAGATTTACTGAACCAAGAGAGAATCTGCACATCCGTTGAACAAATTCTCTAACTACAGGGGTGGTTACCAGGAAAGGGGACAGTCCAATCCAAAAGTAACCCAGGTAGTGTCTAAATGGGGTGTGATCTAAATAGTGCATGAGAGAGCCATTAATGGCTTATCCAAAACCGAGAAGATGACATGGCTAGTCATATATATAAGTATTTGGTGGCCAACTCGAGGCAGGATTCACATGCCAAGAGTGTGTGTGAGTCACTGTCAGCATAGCAAACATCAACCAACCTAAGGTATCCATTAATTTGAAACAATCAGCATAGTAAGAAAGCTCGGGAACTCACATCCTCCTATAGTAAAACTGATTGCTGGGATAGCCTATCTTTGGCTCAACAAGTGCCATCCGACCGAGGGCGACTACCGAGTGAATGCCACTGGAGGACTTACATTGACTCAAATGTATTCAAGAGGAAAGAAGCCTCTAGGGGACTTATCCTAAACCTCAAATATAATCACCAAGTAAGATCATGATGATCAGTTCAAGAAGAAAGCGCAGGGACTCACATCTTCTTAAACAAAGTCAACATGAGGTAGATTACTGGTTGGGTAGTGAAGTCTACCAAACTAACAAGGCACTCGTTGGTTTGCAATGATCAAGTAAGGAAGAAAGTGTGGGAACTCACATCTTCCAAACAAGTGACCACTAGAGTGACATCCTAAACTCGACCTAGAGCAGCTAATGAGTGAGTGCCACAGGGGCTTGCTCTGACATCAAAGTAGCCCGAGATAAAAGATTTGTGTTTATTTTTGTGCTTGTGTTAAAGAGAATAGGATGTCTCTTGGGTTCTCTTACACCTACCCTAAATAGGCTTGGGGAATTGGATGAAATGGTGCCATGGATGGCAACCAAAATTTTCACTAAGAAAGAATGCTGCTTGGGTTCTCTTACACCTAACTCAATTGTACTAATCAAAATAGGATGCCTCTTGGGTTCTCTCACACTTATTCTAATAGCGCCAGGAGATTGTGTTTGATTATTTTTGTGTTGTGAAAGAGGGATATAATATCTCTTTGGTTCTCTTACACCTATCCTAAATACATCATGGTGGATTCACAAGACAAGCAAACAATGCTTCAAAATAAGAGAATATTTTGATGAAATGGAATCAAATTTTATTCTTTTGTTGATAATTATTTTCAAACATATTTTATGAGTAATATTTCTTCAAATAGAGCCCATTAATTGGAAGCATCAGGTGTTCCCCTTTACAATCAATGAGTTGATAGGATCCTTCTTAGTAGGCCTTCTCTATGATATAGGCCTTCCAAAATGGGTTCAAACTTGCCTCCCATCTTTCAATGGGCAACAATTGGTCTCCTTAAGACTAGCATAAGTTCTCCTACTTGGAAAGACCTAGGGAGAACTAGCTTGTTGTGAGCTTGAATCATTTTGGCCTTATAGATGAGGAGTTCTGTAGTGGCTCTCCTTCAAACCTTTGAGCTCTTCTAACAAAACTTTGCATTCTCTGGTGATCTTGCTACCCAATGCTATCCTTAGTGATGGGAGTTAAACTTTTAGAGGTAGAATGACTTCGGACCCATAGACCAAGGAAAATAGGGTAGATTGAGTTAGAGTTTGGTATGTGGTGTGGTAGGCCCACAAGGCTTCAACTAACTACTCATTCCACTATTATTTATTGTCTTCGAGTGTATTCTTTAGTGTTTGGATGAGAGTTTTTTGAATGCTTCTACTAAGCCATTTGATCTGGAGTAGTATATAGTGGAGTATCTCCAATCTACATGTCTTACAGCAAAATTTGTTGATCTTGGTGCTTTTGAATGCTATCATTATCAAATATATTTCATCAAGGAACTCAACCTATATATATATGGTTCTGAAAAATTGAAGCACATCTTTGTGACCTCTCTGAGTGGGATTGCCTCCGCCCACTTGGAAAAGTAGTCAGTGGAAGCTAAGATAAATTGATAACCCTTGGAAGAAGGAGGATCGATAGGACCCACAATGTCGTTACCCCCAACACTCAAATGGCCATGAGGCCAATGTAGGGTGGTTGATGTAAGACCACACTGTGTACCTGACACTGATGGCATCTCCTAGCTACATCCATTGTGTATCAAAGGCTAGTAGTATCTTGTCTATCTTTGTCTTCATCTTGACTGTGCTCTGTATAGACTGAATGTACCTTCGAATCCTATGGGCATCGTGTTTATCTAAATAATGTTTGATCATCAGACATAAGGTGCCATCAACGAGAGCATAGAAGAGAGCTCTCTATTTCACCTGATGGGCTTGTGACTTTTCTTGAGGTAGTTTACTGGTGTTCAAATAATCTATGAATGGTTGCCTCCAATCAAGCTCCTTGTCCATATAGGAAACAACAACCTTCCCTTCAAGAGAAATTTTCTCGATGAGTTCAACATCAATAAGGGATAGGACTTGTAGATGGTGACTACAGGGATTTGGGCCAACAGTTTTGTGGTATACTCATGGTAATGACAAAGCTTGGGTTTGAGAACCTTGTAAGATCCGATAATTTGGCTGATGACCAACTGAGAATCGCCAAAGGTGTTGATGCTCTTAACACATATTATGATGGCTAACTCTAGATCGACAATCAAAGCCTCAAACTTGGCTTCATTGTTGGTGCAGGAATTGGAGAGATAGTATGAGAATCTCATCACATCGTGGAGTTAAGAGAACTATTCTACCCCCTTTCCGAAGGGTAGATGGTGCTTCTCCTTTATGAAAGGAAGGCGCACCATAAAATACATCTCTGTCAACCTCCCTAAGTTCATGATTTGTTCAAGGAGATAGTCACTAAGTGGGAATCGCAGGGTGGGTGTCTTCTAAAAATCTAGCTTGACCTTTTTGCATGAGGGTATGAATGTGATATCAAACTATGAGAGAATCATCGACCAGCATGCCAAACATCTGGATAATATTGGCCTTATCATGAGATATTATAGTGGATTGGTTTTGGAAATCAAGTTCACCTTATAAGAAAGCATATAGTGTTGTTGCTTTTGGGATGCAAAGATCAAAGCTAGGCAATGTTTCTCAATAAGTGGGTAGTTCGCTTTAGCAAAAATCAGACGATGGTTGAGGTAGTAGAGACCACTTTCCTTCCCTTTGTCATTGGCTTGGGCCAACAGAGCATCGAGAGAGTCATCAATGCAGGAGAAAGAAGTGTGCGGATAGATCTAGCTTCTTCACCAAAAATGCTTGATATCTTCAAAGGCATGCTGGCACTTTTCATCCCACTTAAACTTGGAATTCTTTTTGACAAGTGTTGAGAATGGCTTGCATCTCCGTGATAGGTTGGAAATAAAGCATCTTAGATATGACAACCATCCTTAGAAAGATCTGAGTTGAGTTAAACTTTTAGGAGGTGGCATTTCTAAGATAACTTTGATCTTTTCTAGATCTATCTCTATTCCCTAGTGTTGGACAATAAACCCAAGGAATTTTCTTGAAGCTACTCCAAATGCACACTTCAGGGGATTCATTTTGAGGTTATATTATCTTAATCATTAGAAAATTACTCTCAAGTCAAAGAGATGATCTTCCTTTTCTTTCCTCTTTACAACTAAACTATCAATATGGCACTCAATCGGATGATGGATGAGTTCATTGAAGATCTAAGTTATGGCTCGTTGGGATGTAGCACTAGCATTTTTAAGGCCGAAAGGCATGACCTTATAATAATAGATTCCGATCGGGGTTTCAAAAGTTATATTTCTTTCATCCTCAGGGGCCATCTTGATTTGGTTGAAGCTAGATAACCCATCCGTGAAGGAGAAAACTACATGATATGAGGCGATGTCCACCATTAATTCTAGTATAGAAAGAGGAAATTGATCCTTAGGACATGCCTTGTTTAAGTCCCTGAAATCGATGCAAATATGAATTTGGCCATTCTTCTTCTTAACCGGGATGATACTGGCTAACCAGGTAGGGTAATTTTCTTCCCCGATGAAACCAACATGGTTCAATTTATTGACTTCAGAAATGACCTATTGTTTGATTTCTAATCGCATGTGCCTAGGATCTTGCTTAATAGGGTTAGCACTAGGGTCTATTACTAGTTTGTGGACTACTACGTTAGGAGATAATCCAGATATTTCTTCATAACTCCATGCAAAGCAATCTTCAAACTTAGTCAATAGCCTAACTAAGTCATTATTTTCTTCTTCATTCAACAATGAACTGATGTATGTCGGGCGTGGATTTTCTTCCATCCTGAAGTTGATTTCTTTAAGCTTGTAGTTGTTGAATGGATCTCCTCTTCAAATTCTGGTGGTGCATCTTTGATTTGGAGATCATCTAGATCATCTGAAGTTTCTAAACACACATCCTTATAAGTATTAATTTGATGTGAAAAGAACTTATCAGACTTCCGATGGTTGGTGACAACTAAGCAATAATCATCATCATCGACTGGATCCACTGTACTGAATCATAGTCCTTATCTTGATTGTGCATCCCAACTTTTGTTATTCCATAACTTTTCGAAGCACTCTGACCTGTGCTTGGACCATTAATAAGGAATTAAATCCTTCTTTGCAAGATTAAGAACACAAAGAGAATACCAATCAAAAGGCAATTCCATTAATTCTTTATCTGGAATATCCTCAAGTCCAACATCAAGTTCTGGACTTGAGGATGATGATTCCAAAAAGAATCTCTTCAGTTTGACATCTTTGGAAGACTGAGGGGCTTCCTTAACTACTAAACCTTCAACTTTTTGAGATGAAAGTGAGATTAGAGCTAAGGTTCCTAACTGCTACCTGATAGTTTTACATATATTTGATTCGAATACTTTCATGCTTTGTCTGGAGGCTTGGTCAACCAGGGGGTCTTCCACTAAACCTTCACTGTTCGGCTCGAGTGTCACCTTCAATGAAACTAGCTGAGAGGAGTTGGCTGGTACTAATCACATTAGAGTCGTCCTCTGAGCTGGATTCCAAGTCTATGTGAATAGTAGGGGTACTGTGAACTCATAACCCCTGTTCGATGGCCAACCAGGGGTCTTCCACCTCTAACTGCCTCATTTACGCCCCTGCACAGTGGAGTAGTCATCCTCCCCATATGTCCATATGATGGGATGAACTGTGGGTGGAATGTGATATGCGACTCCACTTCTTCCTTAATTTCCTTTTCTTATTCACTTGGACTTTCATTTTTCTTTTCCTTTTCTTTTACTTTTCTTTTCTTCTTTTTCTTTTGCATTTGAATTTGAATTTTGACCAAGTTCATGAGAAAAGGTGTTTTGAGGAAGATAGTAGGTCGCATCTATATCTCAACCCCTTTGATTAAAAATGGCTTTTCATCTCCTTTGACATAGTACTCAATCCCATCCTTCCTGAACTTGATGTAATGAAAGAGGGAGGATGGAATCATTATGTTCTGATGTATCCAAGGCCTATTGAGCAAAGCGATAAAAAAGTATTGAATCAATGATATAAAACTTGGCTTCAATCTTTCAGTCACCTATCTCCAAAGGTAACACTATGGAACCTAAAGCCCTCTCTCCTTGTTCATTGAATCCTCTCAACATCATCCATCTCCCGAGTGTGGAGATGTCGATCCTCAAATAGGCAGTCTTTAGACTCATAATGTTTATCGATGCACTGGTCGATGAGAACTATAAAGTCATGTTTTGTAATGTAGAGGGGATGGTTATGCTCCATGTCCCCCAGAAGTAGGTCTTCATCTGTGAAAGTAATTCCCTGAGCTTCTCTGGAATAATGTGCTTCCTCTCTAATAGCGGTTAGCTGAGCTAAGCATATCTCTAGATCAAGAGAGCCTAGATTAGTGATTCCCTCATCTCTTTGAATAAGATAAGGGCATCGTATATTCTTAGCTTAGATGACAACTTTCTTAGGTGAGAGAGGACATTGTAGTTCACCTTAGGCTGATCCTCCATAAGCATATCTAAGGGTGGAGCATCCTATGGAGGGGCTTCTTGATCATCTGAACTAATGACTTGTTTCCCTTTATCTTGAGGTGCTGCCCTAGGAGGTAAAACCTTGCCACTATAGAAGTTGACTTCGGTGATCTCTTATGATAGGATAATAAAAGATTTTACCTACACATGCACACATACAGTTTCTCTTATGGCACCCTTAGAATCGGATGATTCCAAGTCTATCTCAAGAGGTGAACCCGTAGTAATAAAAGAAGGAAAGTCTAACTCTAAATCAGAAAGAGGAAGATCAGAATTGTTATAATTATTATTTAGACTTGAAGAGTTATCATTTGGAATAGATTTAGATAACCCATCATAAGTGACACATAAATAATTCAAGCTAGATTTATACTTTGATTTCTTGGATTTTGAAGGAGGTACATAGTAAAAATCAAGTAAAAGTGGGGTGAGGAATTTGATGCCCTCATCTGTCGATAAAAGATGTCTACTAGAAGAAGAGTTAGCTGAAGTAGAGGTAGTCGCTGATGTAGTAGCTACAATAGTGAACTGGAGGCTGGACTATCTGGGTGGTTGCTATCTTGGCATAACGCTCCCCTTTCCCTGAGTTGGCTTTGGCAACTTGTAAACCTTCCTTGATGTTGGAGGTTAGAGCTATCTCAGGCACCTGCAAGAAAAGTTTCTTAATTTTGGAGATAATTTTCTTAGAGGTACGGGATAAGGAGATATCCCACCCTTCTTTGGTTTTGGGAAGATCGCAAGTATCTCCAAGGATGGTTGTTCCATAAGGTATTCCTTCAGGATAACTATAACACCGGTCCAAAAGCTATGTTCAAGCTAGTCCTTGAATGTGAAGCAATCTTCCAAAAACAGGTGGGAAAAAGTTAAGATCATTACTTCTGCCCACTTCCTCCGGTCTCTTAGGTTCGGGTAGCTAAAAATTGGGCTTCTTTAAGAGATTCTTAAAGATCTTCCTGATTACCTCCCTCTTAAATGAATAAGGTTTATTAAGTTTATCTAAAATAATAGGTGGACCATAGCTACACAGGGTATGTAATCTAATGATGGTTGAGGAGGAGGCGGTGTAGCCAAGGCTTTGGTATGTAGAGGAGGTAGATGGCAGTGGAGCACGGGTCTCTCAAATGGCGAATGTTTCCCATTGTTTACTATTTATCAAGCTTCTTCTTAAAAGCTTTATGTGGCTTCTGCTTTGTTGATTGGTCCAGAAAAGGAAATTATTTGGCTTCTCCTTGTAAGCTAGTCACCTTGTTGATTAGTTTCTCAAATGTTTTGATGGTGAAACCTTTAAGCATGAAGATGATTAGGCCATGGCCGACTTGGTTCATCATGTGGAAGTGCAAATTTTTGCTGATGAGGCTATTATTGTCCATCAAAAATAATTTAAACAATCCATAAGAAAATTTAAGAGTGCCCTAGGAAACATTGATCAACAATCCCATCAATAGAAGCAACAAGGCAGTCGTGATCTCCCTCCATGGCCCCCACATCAATGAAGTGAACCATGACTAGAAAAGGCATACACACCACTGAACACATCATGTTTTAACGTCTTGATGCCTATTCGAGATGAAGAGACCATTAAGTAGCCACGTCCACTGAAACAAAATTCATAAAATCAAGAGCACTATTATCACTTCCATCGAAGTCATGGAAATACTACAGAGGCATGTAAACAACTCAAAGAAGAGATTGAGAGACTCATTTGACAGGGATATCTGCATCGATTTATGCAGATTCATTCAACTCAAGCAAATATAACTCCAATTGGGGGGCAACCGGGACAATCATCACAGAAATAATAAAATAGTTGCCAAATAGTTAGAAAAATTGAAGCGATTGTAGCAAGGCCACCACTGTTTAATCAAGTCTTCATCGCCACTTTTGAAGAGCCAGAGTTAAAAAAAATCATGTATTAATCATCCCATCACTTTTAATGACTCAGACTTGGAAGGAGTCCAAGTTCCACATCAAGATCCTCTTGTCATCAATGCGAGGATCAGTGACCCATATTATAATGTTAAGAGAATTTTGATTGATAATGGTAGTCATGTTGATATTTTATTTTACTCCACCTTTCTTAGCATGAGCCTGGTTGAGAAAAGCTCCAACTTGCTCTAGGACCATAATATGGGTTTGATAATTGCCCGATGCAGTGGAGGGACAATCACCCTTCCTGTTGTTCTTGGAGAATTTCCTCGACAAGTCACTCATTCAGTTCAATTCATAGTGGTCAAGTCAAATTCAACATACAATGCTATCTTTGGAAGGCCCCTCCAATCAATCCTTGGTGTCATCACTTTGGTACCTCATCTTAAGATGAAATTTTCAACCCTGGTTAGTTAGTGGTATGAATGACAAATAGTACAATCATGTTACCTCAGATAAGCTCGACCATGCTTTTCGGTGACCTTCAACATCGAGAACTTTAAACTTTGAGCTGAAGAAGTGCCTCAAAGGGCTTTTCTGTAGAAGACTTGCTCCCTATTTCATTATCAGATGACTAACCATAAAGCTATGATTAAGGATCTGTTGACCTTACTTTTGGAGTGAGCTCTTAATCTCCTCTTCTTAGACTTAGGACTCTTCTAGACACTAAGAATTCCTTAGTCATAAGACACTTCTAGTGATTAGGTGAACAATTAACCTGAGCCTAGAGATTTAGAAGTGTTAATCGTAAGATTAGGCTATGCCTTAGGGTTTAAGGAAATTACCTATCACATAGCCTTAATCCAATCTAGATGCACTTTCTCAAATCAAACCCAAACTCAATTCTCAAACTAAATCTCAAATTCAAATTCAAATTTCAAATATAATTTCAAATTTGACTCCAAATGATTGAAACCTAAAATCAAATTCAAATCCTAAGACCCTTCCTAAGCCATATGAACCACATTCATAAGCTTAGCCAAAACTCCCTTAGACCGAATCAAATTCAATTGATCTCTTTATAAATCAATTATTCCTTCATTTATATTCACAAATATAAATGAAATCTAAATTCAAATGACCAACCTATATCAAAAATCAAATCCAAACTCAATCTAAGCCCTTTAAGCCAATTCTTTGGACTTATCCAAATTATATCAAAATCAAGTAAAAACTAATGGATTTTCTCTCTCGAATCAATCATTCATTCGATCATTTATCCAAATATAAATAAAACTACAATTATCAAACCAAATTCAAGTCAACCAAGTTAAGCCTAACTTAGCCCTTTTGACTTAAAACTTTCAATTGAGCTAAAACCCATTGGACTCCAAATTGATTGCCATTGAATTTATATTTTAATCTAGGGCTCATATATAAGTTCAACTAAACTTGAATCAAGTCAAAACCAAATCAGTTGACCCACTTAGGTCCACTTGACCCAAAGTGACCTAAAGGACCCATTTGAGCCAACTTTCAATCCAACCCAAATTGGATTGAACCAAGCTCAACAAAACTTTTTACCATGATTATTAATCACCCTAAGATGATCAATTGCAATCAATTGGCCCAAACCAAGCCCAATTGGCCATTTGATCCAAATTGACCCAAATTGGCCTAAAGGACCAAATCGGGTCAAATCATGATCTAACAATTGATTAAGCTCATTCCAAATTGATTATTGAACTTGACCAATGCCATAATTAAACCCAATTTGATCAATCGAGCCCAATTGGTCAACTTGACCTCTCCTAGCCCAAATTGGCCTAAAGGTTCAATTTGGCTTAAATCAAATTAAATCCAAATTAATAAACTAAAGACCACATTCATCTTCTTAAATTGAACATGAATCAAACCATAACGTAAGCTAATTTGGTCAATTTTGGTCAAATGGGTTGACCCAATATGACCCATATGACCTAAATTGGCCCAAATCCCTTGAAACTAAATCAAGACACATTAGGGGCTTGTCAAACCCGACCCAAACCCATTTGGAATCAGCCCAAAACCAAACCAACCAATTTTAATCCCTCATGGATCCTTCCCACATAGGATTCCATTTAACCTCATTTAATTCTCCCCCCATCACATGCACTTAACTCCTCCCCAATATTTATATTGTATATGGCTGATCATATGACATCAAGAGAGGACTTTGGGGCAAAAATACAAAGTCCTCAATCAATCCATCATCCACCCCAAGGAAGATGGCAATCAATTTGGAGCTAAAAAGTTCAAAAAATAATGGATTTTCGGCCATTATAAAGGAGGGGAAAATGAAGCTTTAGATCTCTTGCTCCCACCATCATTCAGCCCCCAAAAGCTCCCTAAAGCAGAAATGAACCCATCCCCCACCTCTTTGAGCTATTTTTGAGCTCAAAAATATAAATAATTACTTTTTTGGTGAAGTGACGGTAGATATCAGAGAAGAAGATGTTCCAAAGGGAGGAAAGGGTTAAAGATCATTCCAGAGCTTCCTCACATACCTAAGAGTTTGCTCGGATCTTCATCGCTGCCGGAAACCATCCCCAACAAGATAAATTTTTCCAAACCGTAGCTGACCTTAGGATTTCACGTATTTTGTGTTAATTTTCTTTCAATTTTAGGAATATACCTAAATAATTCTACATTTTTTTTTACTTTAAATCATCCCAATTAGAAAATAAAATTTTTTCGGTGCGAATCGATGCGAAAACTGGTCAATTTAGATAAGTTTTCACATAGAAAACTCATTTTTTCCTAAAAAAAAAAGCCTGAAAACAATGTTCATCGCCGACGGGCTATAGCCGTCAAAGTTCAGATCGGGCGGCTCGGATCGGATGTGATCACGGATAGTCCGATCATCCAGTTTGCGTGATCGGACGGTTTAGATCACACATGGATGCTTCGATTAGAGCTTTTAGATGCTTTAATGTGATCGGGGACATTCAGCGATTCGGATGTCGAATGACTTCGAGATCATGCGATCCAGCCTTTGGATGTGTGATCGATATGGACCATTCGATCTGATCGAACTATCTAAGCGAGCAGCGGGTCATTTTCTCTTCCGCCTAATATAATAGGCGTAGCATATTTCTTTTTATATAAAAAATTAATTTAAATCATCTAAAACTAAAAAAATTCATAAAAAATAAAATATTTAACCAAAACTACAAATAAAGGCTCGTTAGATTTGTCTTTCCGAGAGAAATCCAACAAACCCAAAATCCCTAAATTTCACTAAGTATTTTGAGCTTAATTTGAGTTTTAGTAAAAATCAAATTTAATTAATTAAACCAAAAATATAAATCATATTAAGTTGAAATTTACAGAAATTAAAATAAATGCTAAAACACACCTACCATAAAAATTTCAAGTAAAAGGAACTTCTAGATTGGGAGAAATTAAATTTTGAAATTTCGATTATCCATTTTAATAAAATAAATCAAATAAAAATTCACAAATTTACAAAAATCTTCAAAATGGCTTAAATCACTTAAATTAACATCTAGGACTCTTATAAAAATAATGTGATCTTTTGAATCCTAATGAACCCCAAACAAACACTTAAGAGTAGAGTTTAATCAATTAAGGAATTAATTAAAACATAATCTAAAAACAATTTATATATCAAATCAAAATCAGAAATGAAATAACACTTTAGCAATCATTAATCAAACCTCAAATCAAAAAAAATATCATTCTTAGAGAAAATTAAATTAAATATGATTAAACCTATTTAAGTTAATAAAACTCAATTAAATGATTAAATCTTAAATCAAACTTAAAATTAAACAAATCTAGGAAACTTTAACATGGGTGAAACCGGTATAACTGAACCTACACTATGCATGGAATCTTAATCATATGAAACCCCTTAATGTGTATAAATAAACTGAAACTAATTAATCATTAAATAAACTAAAAAAATCAAATTGATTAATAAACCAATACAGCATAATCATTTAATACTAGTCGAATTAAACCAAATAAAATTAAAGTAAACTTAATTAATATATGATTAAATCACATCCATTTGGAATAAGATAATTAATTAACCATTAAATATTTCAACCTAATAACTAAATCAAACATATTAATGAAATCAAATAAACATAATAGGTGAATCAAATCAATAAAACTCTAACCATAAATAATCAAACTTAATTAAAATGAAATAAACAATTAATTCACTTAATAATAATGATGGTAATAACAATAATCCTTTAATCAAATCAAACTTAAGGAAACCACTTAACTAAACCAAATCACTCAGATGTGAGAAATTAAGTCATTAATCTCTAATTAGATAAACTCTTAATTAATCTAATGATTTAAAAATTTAATTACCCTTAATCAAACTTAATTTAATGCAAACTTAATGAATTAATCCATAATCTTAATTAATCAAATTAATTTAAATAAGATACATTAAAACTAACTCTAAAATTAAGCTTAAATCAAACCCTTAATTAAAATTAATAATTATTCACACCCCTCAAATAAACTAATTAAGTTAATCAAATTAATCATATTAAACCTAAGTTTAATCAAACATAATTAAAATGCAATTAAATACTAATTAAAACCTAAATTAAGCCTAAATCATTAAGTCATTAATCTCTAATTAAACAAACCCTTAATTAATCTAATAATTTAAAATTTTAATTGCCCTTAATCAAACTTAATTAATCAAACATCTAATTAATACAAACATAATAAATTAATCCATCATCTTAATAAATCAAATTATTTTATAAATTATATTAAAATTAATTCAAATCAAGCACTTAATTAATCTACTAATTAATTTAATCACACCTATTAAATAAACTAATTAAGTCAATTAAATTAATCATATTAAACTTAAGCTTAATCAAATAAAATTAATTAAATGCTTCAAATCCCAATTTAAACTTAAATCATTAACTCATTAATTACATAATTAACCCAAATAAATATGAAATCAAATTGAAAATTAAACAAATTTTTATTTAATTTAATAATTAATCATACATCTTAAATAAACTAATTAAGTTAATTAAATTAAATTAAACTAATCAAATAAAATGCTAAATACTAATCAAAACCTAAATTAAACTTAAATTATTGAGTCATTAATTACATTATTAGTCTAAACAAATATGAAATCAAATTGAAAATTAAGCAAACCTTAATAATTAACATAAATATACTTCTTAATTAAACTAATCACATTGAATCTAAGCAAACCCATAGATCAATAAAGCTAATCAAATAAAATTAAATAAAATTAAATTAAATTAAGAAAGACTCTCATCAATTTAATATGTAATCAAAACAAATCTCATTCAACCTACTTAAATAAGATAAACTAATCAACTATCCAATGTATGAAATCAAAATACAAACCAAACTTTGATGAACATGACAAATGGATGTGATTAAAAATAAAATCCTAATTACAAAGAATCAAAATCAATTAAAACCAAATAAAATTTTAATTAATCTAATCCGATCAAACTACAAATAAATGAACCACAGTCAAATAAGCATGAAATTAAGTCACATAACCATAATCAAAGAAAAGAATTAAATATTAATTCAAAAGGATATTGAATTATCAAGATTTAACTAAACCAAAGACGTCTAATCTAAAATTAATCAATCAAAAGAACATGAACTTAAACAAATTTAAACTTCATTAGATATTAAGGATATTGAATTATTAACATTTAATTAAACAAAAAACATCTAATATGAAATTAATCAATCAAAAGAACATGAACTTAAACAAACTTAAACTTTATCAAAGATCAAGGATATTGAATTATCAAGATTTAATTAACCAATCAAAAACACATGAGTTTAAACAAACTTAAAAATATCAAGGATAATGAATTATCAAGATATAATTAAACCAAAACATCTAAATCAAAATCAATCAATCAAATACTTAAACTCAATTTCTACAAATCAAATCAAATAAAATACACAAATTCAAATGGGCTAATTAAGATACTTGAGGACCTTAGTTAGATTCTTTAGGAATTAGGATGTAGAATAGGGTGAGTTCCATCTACAAATGGAATTCATTCTACTCTTCATTCTTGAAAACCTAAACTTCATTTTAACCAAATAAAAGTGAAATAAAAATGAAAAATTAATCATTAAATCATTTAAATTGAAATCACCCAAAGGTAAAATTTAAACAAATTCAAACTCCAAATTGAAACTTAAACTAAAGAAGCCTGGTAAAGTCTTGCAACACAAGCCTTAAGCACACACATTAGAATACCGAGTCACCACTTCTAGTGCTAGGTTAGGGCGTTGTATGTATGATATTATATTTTTGTTTTGTGATGTAATGTTTTAGACTGGATGTTAGGGTGTATATTTCATAGACTGAATGTTAGGCCATTATTAGCCTAATCATATTTTCTGCAAGGGGTTGTGCTACAGGGCCATTATAATAAAATATAAATACTTTTGTTGTGCAGGTTGCTTAGCACTAAGCATAACCTATGTTAGGATACGTAGGCTTGGTTACCCATGTGTGGGGTGCTAAGTCCAAATTATTCATATATCTGCTTGGGTTGTATGATGTGTTTAACTAACATTTATTTTGCAGGTGTAGCTAGATTTACTTTTCCTATTTTTGATGTAGTTTTGTGTTAGGAATTAGGATTAGTGTTATGGGAGATTAGGATGAGCAATGGCTAGAAGGCTTAGCCCTTGGGGTACCCTGTGATGCCTTTAGAGCAAATCAAATCAAAAGAAAGAGAATGAAGAAATGAAGATAAGAAGACCCCTATAGTATGTATTATTTTTTTTGTAATCTGGGTTGTATAAGGGTAGAGCTTAGCTACCCATATTTTTTTCTCTTTTTGGGGTATATAGCGGAACCTAACCGCACTGGCCTTTTATTTTTTATGATAGTCTATAAAATTGTTTGATGTTGTGTTTAGATTGCACATTAGAACAACATATTTTTTATAGTTTCTTTATGATTGATGCTTAAATGTGTGGCCTGAATGTGATAAGCTCTTAGGATAAAATTAAATTTTCTATCCCACTAACAACTCATAACTAAAATTTTAAAATAACTCATAACCTTACATAAAAGCCTAAGAATTAAATCAAGATAATAAAATTTTTAGTAACCCCATGAATGTATAATATCATGCATATCATATTATTTCACTCTTGTTAAGAGGGGACTTCCATCTTTGCCAAAGATTGAAGGCATAACCTGTGAGAGCCTTTGGTGGAAGAACACCCTTTTCTCTCTTGATTTGACCCATAATCAAATTCTCATGCATTTAGGCATACAAAATTACATAGCCTGCATCAAAATAAAGTGTTCAAAAGAATCAAATAAATTTGATAAAATTTGCATTAGATTAAGTCATGGATTCATACCACTCATGCTCTAGTCTCTTAGGGAGTGAGTTTAAGGACTTAGTCTCCTTTCTAAATGAACAATAGTGTAGCCATCTTGCAAAGCATAAGATTTTCTTACATGGATTTAAAGCATAGGAGGAGTTAGCTAGCTTCCACTCTAGGTGGTAATAAGTCCAGCAGTCAGGTGATTTATTCTCTCTTATGGAGGTGAACCATATACCCATTTTTGCCTTAGATTTAGGTCGTGCCTTTGTTTTGTATCAAGGATTTTTAGTTTAGGAATCTGAGGTAGCTATTTCCTTCAGGCTACAAGCATAAAATCTCACCTCTTAGGCATTTTCACAATCTTATATTATGGAATTATAAGCCCTAGCAATCTAATAAAATGTCAACTCAAATAATTAACTCTCTTCAATTTCAAAAAATATAAAGCCCAATTATAGGGTAAGTTGGAATGTTCACTAGGCTTTCTAGTATCATGAGCATTTCCTACTTTCTCCCTTTGGATTCCAAAAATAAGTATTCTCCTTGATCTATCCCATTTGATTTTCTAAAATATCTAATCCTTTGATAGTCTTAACCTTGAAATCTTTAGAGACCCTAATTGTCTACTTTAATCGAGAGTATTTTTAAGAAATTCCCATTCCTTAGGATATAATTAACTATAAGGGCTTGCCTTCATAGGGAACTTAATAAACCCGACTTAAAATAAATCCTATTATACTTTTCCATGTAAAGTAGGGGAAAGATCTCTGGTATATTCGAAGATCCATCATGCCTTAAGAGTCCTTATTAGGTGATTAGGTCCATTATAGGGTGGTGATTTCTATCTTTCGAGATAATATATCATTCCTTAATGTTGTACCCAATCACTCCAATAAGTACTCCCTAAGATCTGCGTGGTATCCCGCATCCCAAAAATAAACACCATAGGATCTAAAGGAAAAAAATTTCCCTAGAACTTGGAACATGGAGGATCTCTGAAAGTATTATCTGTAATTCTTGGTGGATAAATATTATAGCATTTATTCTATATCATTTGTTTTTTCCTCTCTACCTCTTATCTTTTGTTAACTATCTCTAAAAATTTATCTCATTCCTCTTGTTATGTTGTCTTATAATAATATTATATCACCGACATTATCAAACTAATGAGTTTATGACTTATTCTTTCAAGATTATTGCACATAAATGATCTTTTTCATTTCAATCCTCCCACTTTAGAAATGCACATCTCACGTTGTGTCTCGGTCGGGACATGATCAATCCCAAGAAAATTTGATCGGACCTCTTTCATATAGGTTAATGTCATCAAGTAACACTTTGACAAATAACCTCAGATGGGTCAAAAATCCTTCACGGATTCAATTCGACCCCTTCCATACAGGTTAATGTCATCAAGTAACACCTTGACAAATAACCTCGGATGGGTCAAAAATCCTTCGCGGATTCAATTCGACCCATTCCATACATGTTAATATCATCAAGTAACACTTTGATAAACAATCTCGGATAGGTCAAAAATCCTTTGCGAATTTAATTTGATTCCTTCCATAAGGTTAATGTCATCAAGTAACACTTTGAAAAATAATTCGGATGGGTCAAAAATCTTTCACGAATTCAGTTCGACCCCTTCCATACAGGTTAATGTCATCAAGTAACACTTTGACAAATAATCTCGGATGGGTCAAAAATCCTTCACGGATTCAATTCAACCCCTTCCATATAGGTTAATATTATCAAGTAACAGTTTGACAAACAATCTCGGATGGGTCAAAATCTTTATATTTGATTATACCCCTTCCATTCAAGTCAACGGCATCAAGTAACATCATGAAAAATGACACTCTAAAATTATTTGCCAGAATTTTTGAGTTTATTGAGGAATGGTTTCTAATCAATGCTTCCCCACCAAATTTGCAGTTGCCAACTGTTGAACCATCTATTGGAGTTTCAAGAAAATTAATTTTCTATGAACTACGGGCCTTGATCACCTCCAAATCCGGTCAGTTCGATGAGGACAATTGACACCTCTTTCGAGGGAAAACCAGAGCCTCATCGTATGAACTATGGGCTTTGATCGTCTCCAAATTGATCGATCTGACGAAGATAGTTGATGTCTCTTTTGAGGAAAATTAGAGCCTCAGATGAACTATGGGTCTTGATCTCCTCCAAATTTGATTAGTCTAACGAGGATAGTTGATGCCTCTTTCGAGGGAAACTAAAGCCTTGCCGTATGAACTACTAGCCTTGATCGCCTTTGAACCTTGTCAGTCTAACAAAGACAATTGATGCCTCTTTCGAGGGAAAATCGGGGCCTTGCCGTATGAACAACGAACCTTGATCGCCTTTGAACCCGGTCGATCTGACGAGAGGGTCTTGATCAACAAAGCAAAGGACCTTCTTTTCAGAAGAAGTTCAAAGTTTGACAAAAGAAAAAAAATTTACTCTTAGCCCATAACTTTTGTTGGATAATTTCTCATCGAACACAGATGAATATTACAACATATGGGAGAAAACTGTGTCTCCTTACTTGACCCTAAAGCGAGGGGGGGTTGGTTTATAGAACCACAATAGGGGCAAAAAGAGAATAATATTTGAGTAGAAATTTGAAAACATTTAAATGTATTTTGAAATTCCTACACTCAATTATATCTTTCCTTTTATAAAAGAGAAAAAAGGAAAAATTAAGAAAAAATCGAAAAAAAAAAAAAATATGAAAATTTTGCTCACATGTAATGCGTCGTGGGGTTCGCCGTGACCTTCGCTTTGGTGGTGGCGCTACTTTCTGTCCTGCACCCACTTCCGTTATCATAGTCTTGTGCACCCATGAAGATCTATTTTCTTAAACTATATGTGACACAAAGTTTAATGAACCCGTAAATTTCATTAAATAAGTTGTTATTTTTAATTATTTGACACATATTTTGGGATGTTAGAGATAATGTCATCCAAAAATAAGGGGTAACTCATATGACACTAAAAATTGTACTAGTTAAAGCTCGGATCTTGATGTCGAAAGCAATCTAATTCTGAGTCTAGACTAACCCAGATCAACACTTAAAATATAATTAAAACTTTGGGATATCACCCAACTCCTAAATATATAGTATTTATAGTCAAATCGAGCATCTTGATGAGCCAGATCTAATAAGCCCAAGATCTCCTAATTTTGATTTCATTTGAGCATTCAAATGCTTAAAATACATCATATAATCAAATGAATCATTTTGAGCCATCCGATGGAGTGGTTTAGATTTTGCACAAATTTATGGAAATGTCACTCCTCTAATCTATAAATAGCCCATCATTCTTCACATGAGGAGAGGTCAAGCTAAAGAGAAGAGAGAGCTCTGAGGCTTGAAGAACCTCCAAGCATAATTGTGCCACCAGTCGACGGTTGCCGACCACCTCCACTGGTCATCACCGCGGACCACTATCGGCCATCGCCATCGACCCCCACCGCCAGTCATTGCCGCTGTCAATCATTACCATTGGTCACCGCTGCCGACCACTGTCATTGGTAGCCGTAGTCGCCGTGCCTGACCGTCCTCACCCGTTGACCACGGCCGATCCTCACGCGTCGACCCGCTGTTGTTGGTCATCGCGTCCACCACCATACCACCTATTTGGTCCTCGCACCACCGTCCGCCACGACCACCGCCGCTAACCATCGACCCACGGTGACCAGCGTGTGACCGCATGCCATTGTTGGCCATCGCCACCGGCCACCACCATCGATCATCGTCGGCCGTCGCCACCACTATCGATCATCGCCGTTGCTGGTCACTACCGTAGACCACAGTCACCACTGCCAACCACCACTGGTCACCACCTTCGACCACTATTCTTAGTCACCATCGACCGCCATCACCGGTCAGCACCGCCAGTTGCCACCACCCGATAGTCACCAGATCATCATCGATAGCCGTCATTCACTATTGTAGGCTGCCACCAACAACTGTTACATCCCAACTATCGCTGCACAGCTGTTGTCACGTGATTATGGATTTTTGTTGTCACGCTTTCTCACATACAACTCTGTAATCCAATTATCCGAAAAACTTAAATTTTGTATACCAAAATAGATAAATAGTGGAACATTTTTACTAGCTAGGCCCCATGGTTTTTTCTCTTTAATTTATATATTATAATAATTTTTAATATTTTTATACCATTATTTTTAGAGAATTAATGTGTTTGCCAAAATTAAAATAAGAACAACATCTATATTAACTAGAATAACATACAATAGAGATATTATAAAATGTGAGAATTGTAATGTTAATAAAAAATAATATGTAGTACAAAAATAAAAAATAATATGTAGCTAGAATGACTCTAGGTCGCACCCAGAATGGTGGAGAACTAAAAGAAGGGAACTCATACTATGAAGATGTAAATGCCATCTGCTACTGAAGAGGAAACACTCCTACTGGTGGCCAATAAGTCATATACAGTGAACCTATCATGCCTATCATGCTAACAAAAATATGTGAAGTATATATCATATCATCTGATACTTGTGAAATACATGCCACACTAGATGAGTCTGTAAACTCGATTGAAAAAGTGGATGGACCCGGATCTGTCTGAGTAGTTGACCCTTCATCTCTTTGTGTAGATGGGTGTGGTGCTTCATCATCTCTCTCATCTCCTGCAAATCGATCATCTATAATGTGTACCCTATGTCTCAAATCACTACACAGTACCTCAAACTGATTTGTATTATTGTTGTATGTTATCATCCGCATAGCCAAATATAGGTTGAAATAGCTCCTCAACATTCAAGATAAATTCATGCTATAAAAAAGATAAAAATTAGAATAAGAAATAAAATTAACATATTTGCAATTCAAAATAATTAGGTTACTAAATATTATAAGTTCATTTTCTAATCTAGGGTAATATGTGGTAAGAGATTTAGTGGGAGCTTGTAGTAGATATAGTGAATCCCATGACTTGTACCAACACAAATAACATATGTGTGATGTGGCTCTATCTACATCTCCTTGATCATATTGAATCATAAATGCACATATATTTTCCCACACTTGAAACACTATCCATAGTCTCATACCCCCTCATCAACAATAGCTAAATGAGGACCCAAGTTTTTTGGATAGAGCTACTTGCTATGTTGAGTTCTAAAGTACTCTAAGCCCTGAAGTATAAATATCATATTAGAAAAGCAAAAAAATGATATAACTTGGACTAGTAAGGAAACATAAAAGAAAATATACTTACTAGTCATATGAATTGGATGAAGATAGTTAAGACCTAAAGTAGTCGATGTTTGGTGCATCAACTTGCAAAGGAATAATCTCGACATATATTGGTTTTATAGGTAGCTATCTCCAGAATGTAGGTGCACATTGCATCATCATCAATAGCAGTTGCGATGAAGACTTCATCCATAGGAAACCGACAAATGAGATTTGTAGTGTAGCACCCAATATCATACTTCAATGCACTCACAACTGTCTTCTTTAGTTCTAACAAACTGCTTTGTGGTGACACTGCAATTGGACTACTTTGTCACTGATATATTTAAGAATTAATTTATCTGAAAGAGTTAAATTCTCATCGTATTTAAGCATCAACTAGGCGAATGACTAACTCTTTTTATATGGTAACCTGACAAATAGTCAAGTGTGTGTGTCTATATATCTATATATATATATATATAAATGCCCTAAAAAATGAAAAAAAAAAAAACAAAGAAGGAACCCACTTTGAATTGAGTGAAGTATAAATTCTTATTGATTTTACATTCTCTGTATATTTTGCTCTGCTTGAAGTTATTTCAAAAACCTTAAAAATGCATAATTTACAAATTTTATAATTTCATGCTAAAATTAATCATATTTTTTATTTTTTTTGTTATGATTTAATTTCATTGATATTATAATAAATACACTTATTTTTTTAAATTTTAGTTAGCATAACATATATACACTTACTAATCATAATTAGATTAACTCTTAAATTTTGAGGATAAATTTATATACATAGAAATAATGTAAGCATAACTTTATAATTTAAATCGACTGCATGAGCTATTTTTACTTATACTAAAGTTGTAATTATTATATTGATCAAAATGAAGCTAGTTAGGGGAATCCTAAGTGATCACTTGCTCATTAAACATAATTTGAATCCTTATTAACAATAATTTGAGTTGATTAGGCAAAATAAATAAATTTGATTTCATTAATTAGAATACATATTTAATTGACATAAAAATACTAAATGAGGCATTATGAAATTGTTGTTTGTATGATAAAAGATCTACTTGCTATATCAATTTTTGTGATTCATGCAAGTCTAGTTTACTTATAACTTTGACTTAATAATAAATAAATATTTGCAATTGACTTCACATATAGGACCACCACCATTTCTAGCAACATATTTTCAAGAATTTGGTTAATTGTTATACTTTTCAGTTAGTATTTTACTAACAATTGGTGTATTTTATAATAATTAGTCTTTCTTAGCAATCAATGTCATCTATATTTACTTTGTGTTCTTAATGAGCATATAAAAGTAATAATATATATATATATATATATATATATATATATATATATATATTAAATTTGTGACAAAATATTTTTAAATTATTGGGCAAATTTTTAAAATAAGCATGGTTTAAAACATAATTTGTAATTTAAGTATCATTTAAAAAAAATTAGAAATATAGGTATAGTTGCCCACTAAATGGGCGACTAGTCTGCCACATCAACTTCGACATGATTGGGAAGCTAATTTGTGTGGTACAATAGCTAGTTGCCCAATAATTGGATTAGCTCTATATGTCTGCACTAATGCCCGATGGCGATGACTAGCATAACATATGGCTAGTATCCGGTAACTTCGATCCTGCAGACAAATTTTTTTTATTTTAATTGGGTTAAACCAAGTCATTAAGCATACTTAAGTCATTAAGATGAATTAATATTAGGTATATTGAAGTCATTAAAGATATGTACAGTAGAGATATTATATCAAGGATCGACTTTAAGCCCTTATCTTTTTTACTTTAAACATGGATGTTCTTACTAGGCATTTATAGGAAGACTATTGAGGATCGACAATTAGGCATATTCAAGTCATTTACATCAAGGATCAAAAATTGTTTACCTTGGTGTATGCTTTTGCTAATGTAATTCTTCTTGTTGATAAGACTATTGAGTGAGTCCAAGAGAAGCTTGAATTATGAAGGTCAACCTTAGAGTCTAAAGGTTTTCATTTAAGTAGATCTAAAACTAAATATATGGAGTGTAATTTTTGTTGTAGAAGTTATAGCGTCAGTGTTGTGATATTAGGTGAACAAGTCATTAAAAAGAGTGAGCGATTTAGATATTTAGGCTACACTGTTGAAAATGATGGTGAAATAGATAGTATAGGAGAAAAGAAAAAATTACTTATCCAAACACATAGAAGATTACTAAAATAATGCAATATAATAAAATTCCAAAATATATAGAAAGATAAGGATCATCTACTATAGCACAATCCAAAAATAAAAATAAAATATACATGAACCAATGTAGTAGAGACTACCATACTATCCAAAATAAATACGCCTCGTAGATGCATGGAATTGCTACTCGTGTCTTGATCGGTACACGTGGTGGACAATGACGTAGCTGATGGTGGCCCTCCAATGCAAGATCTTCAAAAGTTTGCATAGGATAGTCCTGTGACCGGAAGAAAGACAGTTATGACTCATACGTAGGCTGGTATGTAGAAGGACCTGGATTAGCATATGTAGATGGTCCGACACCCCAGTCATGTTGTGGGACATCCTATGTAGGCTCCGATCAATAATGTGGGTCGTTGATATATACCCGCAACCTCAAGTCTTTGTATAACACCTCATACCTATATACAGCTCCTTATAACTCGTGCTCATCTATACGATCAAAGTACGCCTGAAAGATGTCTTGAGTTGCCAAGATGTGATTTGACTGCATGAAAAAATAGCGTGTGAAATTAGTCTCAGCTAGGTATGTGACATATTGAATTTAACAGAATACTTATGTTAATGCTTACATATATGCATTCTACAGGTACTTTGGGATAGTAAGTGGTGGGAGGATCGTGACCGGAAATATAGAAGCCCAAGATCTAAACCAATATGTCGATTGATAAGCTGCCTTATCCTCATCTTCATCCAAGCCCTCGACTATGTAATCTCTCCCCCTCTCCTAAGCAAAAATGTGCACCTAGTGTTTATCAGCCTAGTCTACATCTACTTCACCTCAACCATTGACCCTTTTAAAAGTAGGGTCAACTAGTGTGCCATTAGAAATATAAAGCGAAATTAAAATAATACTTACGATGTCGGTGGGCTCTATGCCAACCATTAGGCTATGCTAGGGTAGACCTCTATAGAAGGCTGGTCCGACTATGGGGTGTCCTCCCTAGCATGGCCCCTACGCTTACGTCTAACAGGTGGGTGGTGCTCCTCGACCATCGTACCTTTAAAAAAAATGTAGTAGTTAGTGTCAAGCAATTACAAATTTTCAATAAAAAATTGTAGCATAAAGTAAGCTAAAAAAAGAGAATAAGGAGCGAAGAACATATAAACGGGTTGATATTGTAACTACAACATACCTTCTACTATTGACATTGTGTGGGCATGATGACATATAGTGGCCAACTATCTTGCATAGACTACAGGTTCTGCTACTGCTAGCTCTATTTTCATCCATTGTATTTCTTAACCTAGTGGTACGAGTCTACCTGACCTTCTATGAAAATTGGGTGACAATAATTCTATTAAACCTTGCTCATCAATATAAGCTGGCCAATTAGAATGATCAAGCAAAGTGTAGAACTCAGTTAAATATGTGAGCTTATATAGATGCAAAGTGTAATACTGTGAGACACACACATCAAGTCATTTAATCTTCTGAACCCTAGCGTAGCAATAACATGCGGGCATGACCAATGATATATAACCGTATTATTGCAACTGCAACTACACTAACCATTATCTAATAAATCAACTTTAAATAATCAGCTTGACCAATCAAACACCTGCATCTCCCGAGGGTTGATGTTCACCAGTTCTAGGAAATGTCTGGCTTCCCTTTCAATATGCTGTAACATGGTTGATATCCTTTGGGTGAACATAGATAAATTGGCCTCCTGAGTTGTAGTGACAAGTCTTTTCATGAACAATGCAACTAAATTATAATAAATAATAGTGATTAGCGCTTGAATTGGAAAACCATGTGCACATTTAGGAACACCATTGAAACATTCGGATGCATTGGTCATCATTGTACCATAACACATTCCATCATCATGCACTAGTGACCATTTAACTGGGTCTTGTTCCACAAACCATTTGTGAGCTTCTTTTTTCACATTTTTTATATCTATCATATATCGATTAAACTCACGAATTTCATCAGTGTTTCCAGCCATATACATTTCCTAACAAAGAAATTCAACATCACAAATTCCCAATCAACTTATCACCTTTTTGAAATTCTCATGCAGATGATGCAAATAGTGTCTGTGAGCGGCCTACAGAAAAATATCTCTACACTCACGTAACAAGCCAGCATGCTTATCAGATATTATGCACAAATCGCGTCTAGTTGACATCACAGACAGCATATCATGTAAACACATTAAGAACCACAACCAAGAATCAGTTGACTCAGATTCAACGACAACAAAGGCAAAAGGGAACAAAGCATTATTTCCATCTATTCCAATAGCAGTAAGTAATGTACCACAGTACTTGCCTAACAAAAATGTACCATCTAAATTGAGGACAGGATGACAACTGCCCAAGACCAAAATGGAAGGACCAAATGCCCAGAAAAGTCTCTAGAATTGCTGTGTACTACTAGATAGAATTCTATAGACTGTACCAGGTAAAGTAGTACAAACCGCTTCTATGAAAAGGTTGAGAGTCCTATAAGACTCTTCCCAATTACCAAAAATTACTTTTATGGCCTTACACCTAGCATCCCAGGCCGTAATGTAGGAAACTTTTACATTATACTTTGATTTCATTCTATCTATAATCCCCCTAAGTTTTAGATCAATTTGATGCCTGATTACAAGTATAATAAAATAAGCTATGAATTTAGAACTGCATTGTCGATGACCACTAATATTCACTACATTGATACATCTGTGGTGATCTCCTATTCTAGAGATTCTTCAGGCACCCCTAGATGTCTGCCGATGTTACAATGTAGACGCCAATTACATGTTCTGTCAGGACTATCGTGATGTACACATATCACAGTATAGTTTTTTTGGTTTGAGGTAACTGTTTGAAATTGAATATTATTAACTATACACCATCCAATAATAATAAACTGAAGGCTCCTTTTACTTGTAAAATACATTCTTTCTACAAGATCACCTGGGATTTCAACATCATCTATTAGGACATTTTCATCAGATGGATCGTCAAAGTAAATATCATTGTCCCACTCTCTCGTGGTTTGACACATCCGTACATACTCGTTAGTAGATAACATTTGACTTTCACTATTAATATTCCAGAATGAATGATTTTTTAAGAGATCTTGACTGGCTACATTCTCAACCATAGTAGCTTCCATTCAAGTGAATAATCATCATCACTGATATCTTGCAAAGAGTCACAACTTGAGCAAAGTCGTTGAACGCAGCGGATGCGGCTATCGGGCAAAAAAATGTTGGTGGTCCGGCAAGAAGCGGCAGGCGGAGCAATGCCGGTGGTTGGAGTAAGGCCGATGGCTACCGGAAAGGTTGAAGAGAAAGGTGCTTGTGCTCGAAAGGGAGGAACGGGGTCGGCGGCTCGCGTGGAGACTTCGGATGGCGAAATGGAGCTCGGATCGTGGAATAGATCTGCTTGCGAATAGGCTGATCGATTATTTTTTGCTGTTAGTCGCCCACTTAGTGGGCGACTAGCTTAACTGCGTGGACACGCCACGCGTCGTGGACGTGGCACACTAATTAGCTCACTTAGTGGACGATTATACCTATATCTAAATTTTTTTTAATGATACTTAATTTACTAATTACGTTTTAAAGCATACTTAAATTAAAAAAAATTCCTTATTGCAATCGAGAAAGGATAGTAGCTTGTATATTGTTGTTGGTTCATCATTAAATCTATATTCAAAGTCAAGTTGATGTTTATTTTGAATTTTGTTAAATAGAAAGAATAAAAATTTAGTCAATAGATTCTAATAAAGGGTGATTAGTTTAATTTAAATTATGGGATAATTAATCAAGTATTCTTTATATACTAATTACTTCATAGCGATCATGTGGATAAATTTTGATATTCACTATGCAACTTATAGAATTTTAAGATGAATGTTAAGATGATCATTATAAAAAATATTCAAGTGAATTCTAACATTATGTCTTAATACATCTTTATAAACTCTCAAAGAAGATGAAGGAAGAATCTAAATTATATTTAAGAATATATTTGAGATCATAAAAATTATTTGATGAAAAATCACTAATTGACTCTTAGCTCATAATAGACAAATATACTGTAAAACATCTAAAATAATTTTATAGCCCAAAATATATTTAAAATTTTCTAGCATATATTTTGAAGGTTTATCTACTCACACAAAGTGAAGGAGTTATTATCTGAGGAAAATAAAATTCTAAATTTGAAGTATGCTTAGGCTATATCATTAATTAGATTGAATAACCTAAATAATGACTGTGTATCTTGTAATTCATTACATATTTATTTCATCATAATAACAGTGTATGTTAATTAAATTTAAAACATTATTTATGCTTTCAAGTTTTCTCTACTATGCTTAATAGTTATAAATTCATACTCTTAGATTGATATTTATACTTAATATTTAATAAGAATTATCTTATAAACTTATGTGGAATTATTATTCTTTATTCTTATTATTAAGTTAAAAATACTTTCTCCAATTTAAGAGAGGATATGCTTTAGAATAGTAAGTTAAATTGATTATTTTTGGTATTTAAATTAATCCAAATTTGACATAATATTAAATGTATGCATATTCAGATAAACTCAAATGAAATTTTTTTAATAAGATCAAGACATTTTTTTTTTTGACATATTTATTAACACTATTAGTGTATGCATATATACACAAAATAAATATTTATTTAAGAAAAAAAATTTTAAAAATAGCTTAAAAGAGAATATGGAGTTAAATTTTTCCTAAGATAAGATAAAAGGTTAGAATAATGTTGAGCTAGGTTGCCAACATGCCTTTGACCAGCGCATTAATACAAGGATCCTTTGAAAGGTCAAACAAAATCTCATCGATTTATTGATAAATAGTTATAAAAAAAAACCTAATACAATTAATTATTTTGGATTTGTCTTATTAGGATTGAAGTCAACAAAGAAGTCACCGTCAATCAAATTTTGATTAAATTTAATTAAAATAATTATTTCAGAATTTTATTAAAATAATACCTGTTTAGAATATATTTTTGCAAAATTACAATACGCTTTAGTACTACTTTGTAGATTTCTCTAAAATGTTGAGTTTTATTTAAATAATTCAATGTTTATTTAGAATAACCTAACTATATAATATCAATTAAAGATTTTAGAAGTGCTAGTTTGAGCTCCACTCTTATGAGCCAACTTCAATGAACTAATAAGCTAAACTCGACTCGTTAACTCACGAATCAGCTCAATTAATAAATATTAACATAAAAGAAACTTAAATATATTATAATTTAATAGTTTAATAATGAAAATAATAAAAAAATTTAAAACTACATGTTATCCTCTTATAGTTTTTATCTAATTTTTTATTTTTATTATTATTTTATCATTATAATTACTTGAATAAGAATTCTTTTATCTTTTTCATGCTAAATGAGTCGGCTCTTGATCTAACTAGAACTCCTAAATTAAACATGAGCTTGAACTCAAACTTAATTAATTAATAAAAGCCCAAGCTCAAGTCGAGGGTGACTGGAGCTCAACTCTTCTCGTTCATTACCCCTAGACCCTACATCTACAGTGAGCTAGAATTATAGCTTCATTAATAAATTAGAATCAGTAGTAAAACATATGATAATTAAAACGGTTAAAAAATTAAATTATGAGTGAAACGAGACTTTTCTAAATACTTTTTATATTAAATATGTTAAATATATGAATAATATTTTTAAAATAAGATTAGCACATTAAAATAACGTTCCACTTTAATAAAATTATGATAATTAACCTCAAATATGAGATACTAATTATGATGTAATAATGATTAGTTTATACTATTAAGATTATCAGCAACCAATAGAGCCTCTTTTAAAGATTCCTGGATGCCAAACAAAGAAAAAAAAAGTCAGTTAATCGCAATAAAAATTAGGTAAAAATTTTCTGATTAAATTAAAAAATATTTACAAATTTAATTATCATTTTATATTATATTATTTTAAAAGAGATTTCCATATATTTATATATCTGAAATCTAAATTTTAATATTTATATAAAAACATCTAAATCTCTCATATCACAGAAAAAAATATCAATCACTAATCTTTTTAAAATAAATTATATTTTTTTCATACATAGAAAAATATGTTATACATACAACAAATTTTAAATATTAGAGGTATAAATACATAAAAATATTTTATATGTATATAAATATTTTTATTTCAAATTATGTTTAAAATTTTAAATATATTATAATTAAATTTAAAATTCTCGTTTTATTTTTCACTCATCGCACGTGTTCCTCCCCCCCCCCCCCCCCCTCCCCCCCCCGATGCCCATGAGATATCGAGTCACCTCCGATTATTAGCATCAGATCCTTGGTTCGCTTCCAGACTCCAAACTTGCTTTGTAGACAGAGAAAGAAGAGAGAGAAGAAAGATAAATATATTTTTTTTTCAAATTTCATTTTTTATTTATACAAAAAAAAACTTACAATATCTATATTATGAGCATGAACATAATTCGTTAAATCATACCTTATTTTTTAATTAAACTTTTATAATTTTATGTAAGAATTTACTGAAGCTGATAATAATATTTATAATTTAGCTAATTTATAATTTAAATCCATTTGCTCATATATATATATATATATATATATATATATATAATCTTATTGATAATAACAATATATTCTATAAAAATAAATCAACAAAAAATTGATAAATATTTATCTAGCTTAAACAAAAACACAGAATCAACATTTTCACATAAAATGAAGCCATAGAGAGAGAAAGTGAGAGAGAGAGAGAGAGAGAGAGAGAGAGAGAGAGAGAGCATAGTGATTAGTGAGTTGATAGAGTTTTCTTGTTGCAGGCTTAAAGGGATGGCAGAAGAAGGTATACTGAGATCTGAGAGAGGTTCTCCACCTAACTTTTGGGACAAAGTCGTAGCTCAGATGCAGCAAGAAGAAGGGAACACGAGCTGATGATGGAGGCCAAGAGGGAGGAGAGATTCCATTGTTTATGGCAGTGGGCTTCACGAGAGAGACAGTGAGGGACTGATGGGCATTAGTTCCTTTTCTCTCTCAGCTCATCTAAAAAGCTTGCATGAGCTCTATGCTTCTCATTTATGTCATTTCCATGTCTCTTTGATGTTGTTGGAGGCTTATTTGCTGATATTTTAAGTCAAGGGTGATCTCCTTTCTAGCATCTTTCTGTTGATGATATTATTAATATTTAATATTTATTTTTTTAATTAGGTTATGCCTCTTTTTTTTTTGAATTTATTTTTGAATGACTACAAGATATTAGAGGTCGTTTATATCAATTTTATGTTTTATTTTTTAGTTTTATTTTATTTTATTTATATTTTGATTTAAAATAAAATATGTTTGATGATAACAATTAATTTTAAAAATACTTAAACATTCAAAAATAATTTTGAGTGTTTCTAAAATAATGTGATATATTTTCTAAACAGAATAATTAAAATACTTTAAAAATATTTTTAATAAATATATTATTTTTATAAATATAGAAAATAGAAAATATGAAACAAATTGATCCCAAATAGATCTTTAGTAATTAAACAAATTTTATATTTTATTTTTCTCAAAATAAATCTAATGAATTTTAATTATATTTCTAACTAAAAAATTAATCATGCTGTCCTGATCTAATAATTTTGTTTCACAAAAAAAAAATATTAAAAAAGAATATTAAGTACAAAATGGATCATTTCATTAAGGAAAATGATCCTAGCCTATGGAGTTCCCTCATATATATATATATATATATATATCACACTGATCTTTGAACTATTTTTAGATGAATAATTTTTCTAAAATTAGCAACAAGTGAGTTTGCATGCCGAAATATGTAGTATTATGCATCTGGAGGTTTTTTTTTCCAGAAAATAATCGCAATTTTATTTAACTATCCGTTTTATAGCTATTTTTTTTAGAAATTCTTCTGACGAGAAAGTACTTTTGAGAGTAAGAATGATTAAAATATGATAACTATCTAAAAGATATTGTTCGTATTTTTAAAATAGAAAATATTTATAACACTCATATTAGTTTTTCAAAAAATTATTTTAAGCACAACATTTTCATAACTATCATTATAAAAAGCTAAAGTTGCCTCAGATGGATCCTTAGGTATATTTGGGCAGCTACAGATATTTTAAAATGCAACTGTAAAACTATTGCACAAGAAGTTGTTTAAAAGGCTATAATGAGCATTATAAATTTTTTGTTTTAAAAAATTTAGATCGTAGCTTTCTGTTAGCTATCATACTATATTATATTATATTAAAAAAATATAACTTTCTTACTATAGATTCTTCATAACGTAGTTTCTAAACATTGTGGTGTATTTTTGTACAATGCACACTCTTAATCTTAAAAAAAGAAATGCATAATGATTTCCTAATATTTCTTAATAAAAAAATTTCTCTTAGGATAATAATTAAATTATTTAAATATATTTTGAGATAAGTACAAAATTTAAAAGTTATATATATTTTGACTTTACAAATAAGGGTTGGGAATTTTTTTCTGAATTTTTTAATTATTAAGACAACTATGTAAAATAGAAATCTTATGAGAAGTAAAATTTATAAACAAGTTGGTGAATGAGCTATGCACAAGATAAAAGAATTGACATTAATTTTTAACAACTACTATGAAAAATTATAAATAAAGATAAAGAAGTTTTGATATTAGAAAAGGATAAATATGTAATAATTTAGTGTATTATTATTATTTATTTTTAAGAATAAATAATATTATTTTTAAAAATAGTACAACCAACATTTAGGTGTCTTTGATATTTTTAAAAATAATTATTATCATCAAATATGTTTTATTTTATAATAAAATATCAACAAAATAAAATAAATATAGTAAATAATAAACAAAAAATAAAAGTGATCCCAAAGGGCTCCTAAATGCATACTACTCATCCTTTGGATATTGGTAAAAGTAGGTAAATTGGTCTAAAAATATTTTAAAAATTAGAATGGATATTAAACTGAAAAGAAGTGTTTCAAAATCAATATTTTAATTGAATGGCATAATAAATATAAAAATTATTTTAATATAATTTAATAATAATTTAATAATGTTATTTTCAATAATTTAATATATAATATTATATTTTTGATTAATTTACTTTTAATATTTTGAAAACTATTCTAAACTAAAATTTTGAGATATGAGATTTTAATTACTTCCTTTTTTTAATTTCATTTTTTTTTCTAATCAAGTGATCAAAATAATAAAAAATTAAAATTTAATCAATATAAGATAGTTCTTCAAAAATTGATCTAGTTGGTCAGGTTTATAACAAATTCATAAAATTTTCAATTATTTTTATGGTGTTAATAGGTAAAAAAAGGATTTATATGATGTATCTCTAGGCATCTAAATACGTCCACTTTCTTAGTATTATGACATGATGGATTTTTTAATATTTCTAACTAATAAGCATCACACAAAATCGTTAGTGCACTCTTATCTCGATGCTCTTCTAACTAGGCTTAGCTAAGTGATTTTCTTAATCACATGCACACTGATATGATATAATCTTTTAGGCCACAACTAAGACTTATTTATTGTAATGTTCATGCATGAAACCTCACTTGACTTATGCTATTAATATCCAACATATACATATTAATAATTTTGAGTACTTCTAAAGTAATTTTCTCATTTAAGTTTAACAAGTGTTAGATAAAAATTTAACATCAAAACATTTATCACATATTTATTTGGTATTAAGTATCTTATTTGAATTATTGACTTAGAGGAGATCATTTGATGACCCAAATTCTAATGTCAGTGACTCTTTTTATAGCATAATCACTAAAATTAGCTTTATCTATTTTCTCGAATGTGGTGTTTTAGTTTGGAGTTGTAGGAATGCCACGCAGATCTTAGGAGTGCTTTTTGAAATGATCAAGTATGACATCTAAGGGATAATGTGCTATCTCGAAAGATAGAAACACCACCCTTCAATGGACTCAATCACCTAATAAGAATTCCTAAGGCATATTGGTCTATATATATTCCAAAGATCTTTCCTCTACTTTACATGGATAAGTAAAGTATAGTTTATTTTACGGATTTTTTAGTTCTCTATCAAAGAAAGCTTCCATAATTAATTACATTCTAGAAAATGAGAATTTCCTAAGAACACTTTTGATTAAAGTAGTCAACTAATGTCTCCAAAGATTTCAAAGGTGGATAATTAAAGAATTGGTTTTTCTTGGAAAGCAATTGGGGAAGGCTCAAATAGGAAGAGTTCTTAGCGGATTCTAAAAGAGAATAAGTAGGAAGCATGATACTAAAAAGCTTAGTGGGTATTTTAATCTACCTTGTAGTAAGGCTTTATATTTTTGAAAGCAAGAAACTTATATATTTGTGTTAAAATTTTATTAAAATGTTAAGACTTAGATTCTAACAGTATAGATTGTGAAAATACTTAAGAGATGCGTTCTTATACTTGTAACAGAAGAGAAAATAAGAAGTCTTTGAACATATATATTGAGTTCTCTAGCACAAGCTAAGAGCTTGTCATAATTATACTCAGGAGAATAAGATATATTGGTTTACTTCCACTAGGGAGAGTGGACCAATCCAAACTCTTATGAACTTACAACCATCTGAAGTAGCTGCCAGCTAACTTCTCTTACGATTCAAAATCATGTGGTCTAGTATTATATAAATGCAAGATGATTAGATTGTTATTAATTAGGAAAGAATCTAGAGTCATAAGCTCACCCTAGAAGACTAGATTATGATAGGTGTGCAAGTTATGACCTAAACTAATGCAATAAGATTTACATATTTTTATTTTATTTTTTTGACACATCATTTTGTACTCAAGCTTTGGAGAGTTTATGCCTATATGCATGACAAAAAGTGGTTATGGGCTAAATCAAAGAGAAAATGTATTTTCCACTATAAAGGATTGCTCTCGTAGGTCAAACATATCTCTTATCGTGTAAGAGTGGAGATCTCCTATTTGTAATAGTGAAATAATATGCATGCATGTTGTTATAACATATAATCATATGATTAAGAGGTTAATAAATCTTTTATTCTCTTGATTAAATTCTTAAGCTTTAAGATGAAGTTATGAGTTGCATAAATTTTTTTTAGTTAGAGTTCTTAAATTGGAGTAGAAAATTTAAGTATTTGCTAAAACATCAGCCATATAGAAAACACTCGCACTTTAAGAAACTTATAAAAAAGATGAAATTTCTATTGCATAATTAATGTAAACACAATAATTAAACATTAATCACATAAAAGAATAAAAGGCCGGTGCGGCCGGCTATTGCCATACACCCTTAAAAGGAAAAGTAATTTGGTAGCCAAGCTGTACCATTATATAACCAATATTAAAATTTATAATGAAAATAAAGCCATGTGAGTCTTCAATTTTTTTTTTATCTTCACTACTTGGGTTGGAGTACTCCGTTCTTCACACCTCCCAAGTCTATGCCTTCTAGCCACTGCTCATCCCACTGCTCATCCTAAATCTCATAACACTGATCTTAATCTTATTACAAAATTATATTTTTTATATATAAAAAAATTTAACTGCACCTGCAAAATAAAGATTAGCTTAACAAGCATGCAAACCTAACATTTATATTTTATACATTTGGACTTATCACCCTGCTCATGGGTAACCAAGCTCGTCTGTCCTAATGGATCATGCTTAAGGATTTTAAGTAGCACCTACAAGAAAATGGATATTTAAAATTTTATTATTACAGTAGTCCCCTAAGTACAATCCTTTACAGAAAGCATCATTAGTCTAATAAATAACACCTTACCATCTAGACTAACATACAAACAATCCTAGATGAGTCTAAAATATTACATCACAAAATAAAATATATTATCACAATAATTATAGTAACCTAATACTAAGATCGGTGACTTAGTATTCAAAAATGTGCTAAGACAAGTCCGGTATGTCTTAATTGAACTTTAGAGTTAGGATTTTCTAATGATTGAGTGTTCAAATTCCTTATAAAATGGTGGTTATACTATAAGTTATTTAAAGTTTAGATAAGATTTAAAATTTAAAATTTTCTTATTTTTTTCTTAATTATAATTTGATATTATAAAGAGAAGAAAAAGAGTTGATTTTTTTTAATCTCTACCTTAAATTGATTCTAAAGGATGAATTTTCATAACTTTTAAGTCTTTTAATAAAACATTCATGAATTTTAATTAGAACTATGTTTGGATTTGACTTAATGAGTGTTATTTAAATATGAAAGACATCTTAAGATTAATGAAGTCAAATTATAATCAAATGAGTAATATTTTATTATCCAAGCTTCATTATCAATATACATCAATATTTTACTTTACTTCATTTTGATTGAATACATATACATATATCCTTTATATCTGTATATTTCTTTTAAACACACTTGAAGTATGAATATGCATGAATTTTATAGCTAAATGAATTTCATTTCAAATTTTTACACATGTATTGGGATGTAGGAAACTATACAAGTACATGCCTTTGTTAAACCATGAAAGTGTGGTTATCTAGGACCTCCTCAAGGCTACTTAAAGCCTTGTGTTTTCGGATGTCCAGACTATATACTTGTTAGACCAAATACACATATACACATACATAAATATAATGATGAAATTATGAAAAGTTACAAGTTATTATTCTTTTAAGCATGAAAGGCAGGTGAACTTTGTTTTACTTTATCATTTATAATAAAATTTGAAAATACAAAGCTTGGATCTAAATTATTTGATTAATGGCTAGCATATGATTATTTATTAAAGAGCAAAAATAATTTAAAATTTATTAGTGATAATTGCTAAATCATATATTTATATCTTTTCACATCATGAAGTTAAATGCAATAGATTCTTTTTTAAATTTAAAATATGAATTTATCAAACATATGGAATACAAATTTGTGAAAATTGAAACAAAATAATTACATTATCAAATGATACATTTGGCTTCATTAAAATTTAAGGAGGATCAGAAATAACCATACCTAAAGCCTAATCAAAATCTTTTTAAATATTTTAGCTTTATGGTTTTGAGTTATTTAATCCTAAAGAGGAGAAACAATAATTAGTATTCAACCCATATCCATGTTTATATCCTAATAAATTTATAGAGAATTTAAATGGCTTTTATGAATTAATTAAGTTTTATCAATTAATAATCCATTTAATTACCCTTCAAAAATCTTTTAATTTGATTAATTATTAAGCTCTTCACCACAAATTATGATGATATGCTTGAAAAATAAAATTTAAAATGTCCTAAGGATTCTAATACAATTAAACTCATATTTAATAAATAATTGAATTAAGAACATTAAGTTCATTTCTTTTATAATTCTCCACACCAATGGAGAATCATAATTTCATTAAAGATCCTTATATTAACTAAGCACATAAGGAGAGTCAATTAAACATATATTTTTTTTTATTAAAAGTTAATTATGATTATTTTATATTTAAATTTCATCAAAATATTTAATTAATTAATTAAGCTCCTTAAGGGTAATCTTGGAAAATAATCAGGAAGAGAGGTCATAATCTATCTATTTTTTATTATCCTTAATATTATAATGATTAATTAACACCCTTTAATCAATTTAATAATTTTCTTAATCTTAATAATTACTTAATTGCATAAGATAGATAATTTGATTTAAAATTTTTATTCATTTAATTCACTTGAGAAATTAGCTGAAGAAAATTATGGGAGAAAGAGGCCATCCCATATATTCATCATATCAAATCTCAAGTTAATTAACCAAGTGATTATCACTTAAATAAAGTAATTAATTAAAATTTTAAACCTTAATTAACCATTATTTATTGAATGAAACTTACGGATTTTATTTTTTTTGGAGTCTACTCTATTTAAGCTTTTCTATAGAGTATATATATATATATATATATATATATATATATATATATATATATATATATATATATATATATATATATATATATATATATATATATATATATATATAATTTTATATAATTAGTATGATTTTTTAAAGTTTTGTGTAATTAAAATAATTAATTGATGCTTAATTAAACTTTAATTTAATTACTTTTATAATTTAGTGTGATATAGAAGGTCTAATTAAAATTTTAAGATCTTTGATATTTATTAAATTGATTTGAATTATTTTGATGAATTTTTATAATTTTTATAATATTTAATTAATTAATTAATTATTTAAAAATAGCTAATTGTCTTCAAAAATTAATAACTCTTAAACCAGAAACTAATTAACTTAAAATTTTTATGATAAGTACGCAAAGACGTTAAGTTTCTTTTCTAAATTTTTAAGTTTATTGGTTTAGTATTTTAAGAGTAATTAATGAAATATAGATTTTACTAAAAATCAAATTACTCCTAAAATATACATCTAAATTTGGGGTTTTTAGGTTCATTGGATTTCTCTTGAAAAGGTGAATCTATAGAGCCATTATTTTGCATCTTTTTGGTTTAGTATTTTATTTTTCTGATTTTTTGAAGTCTAGGGTCAGATTTAATAGAATAAATCAAAGATGAGATCTAATCGTACCCATCCATTCTATTGAAGTAAGATGGATGGCCAAGAGATTGTCTCCCTCATGGGAGGCAGACCAAATAGAGTTAGATTGATTAGATCTATTACAAACATCATAGGATCTCGTGATCTTCTAGAGATCTTAATAGGAAGTTGCTTTATTTTACATTGGGGAATTGAAAGAAAGAAAGTGCGATGAAATCTAAAGAAAAGCTTAGATTCATACAAATTTTTTGCCAAACACAAATGCCTATGGTTGATCTAAAGTTTAGAAAAGCTATCTCACCAAAGTTCACATTCGGTAGATGCTAGAAGATCTCAGATCTCCTCCTTTTCCTACTAATAGAATGCTATGGCTGCCATGCACCACTCATTGCTAAAAAATTGAAAGCTCTTTGACTTAGAGAGTATAAGAGGTGGGGAGAGGGTTTTCTTTTGGTTGGGAGGATGTGTTTGTGTGCTTTATTTTTAAGTATGTTAAGAATAAAAGAAATGAGGTGTGCAAAAAAACTCTTTTTTTTTCCATGCCCCCATGTGAAAAAATAAATAAATAATTATATATATATATATATATTTCTCTTCATGTTGACATTAATATTTCTTTATTTTTTGTGTTTGGCTTGCTTTTTTATTTATTAAAGCTGAAATTTTACTTGGTTTGATGTACGGGGAGATGAGTGAACTTATTTTGGTTTAAGATTTGAGTTGACTCATCTTAACCTAAATTAAATTAGGTTGAGTCAAGTGAATCTTTTTTTCCCAATTGATTTTAAATTTAAAGTATATTAAACAAATTATTTATAGGAATTTATATTAGGACGCTATGAGGATCAAATTTGGTGTGATGTTCTCCTTACGAACATTGCTCATATTCTTTTAGGGCGATGACTTGGCTATATGATATGAATGTTATTCACTATGGTAGGAAAATACTTATATTTTTAAACATAATAATAAGATTATTAAACTCCCAATAAAGCCGGAAAGACCCTCCATAATACCACACAAAATAACTTCGACTTGCGCCCTATTGAAGAAAAATGCCAAACTTTAATTAATTATCATAGAAAATCCTACTATTAGGCTAATACTATCATTTCTGATTCTTACTTTAAAACATCTACTCTTCCTCCTTTGACCCCAAAGATATAAATAATAGGTTTTGGAGCTTTATAAAAGGAATTGTCTAATCCATTTCTTCTTCAGAAATTACATGTAAAAGAAGTCATACCAGACTCTAATGAGACTCACATACTGCGTGGTCTCTTCTCTTCTTTCTAATTTTAAAGACACGATGAGCTTCTAAACTACCTCCCTAAGAGACATTCAACATGCTATTGAGTTCTTACCCAGTTCTCAACTTCCTAATCTTCCACATTATAGGATGAACCTTACCGAGCATGTTGAGATTAAAAGACAAGTTGAGGAATTATTAAAAAGAATTTTTATTCAAGAGAGTCTTAGCCCTTGTGCAGTCCCATCATTATTAACTCCAAAGAAAGATGGAACATGGCAAATGTGTGTTGATAGTCAAGAAATAAAATTACTATCAAATATAGGTTTCTATTCCTCGATTAGATGATATGTTAGATTTAATCTAGAGCAAATTTTTTCAAAGATTGATCTAAAAAGTGGATATCATCAAATTAGATTAGATCGGAGATGAGTGGAAGATGACTTTTAAGACCCTTGATGGACTTATGAATGGCTTGTCATGCCCTTTGGACTTTCAAATGCTAACACATTTATGAGATTAATGAATACTATTTTAAACAATATATAGGTAAATTTTTGGTGGTGTATTTTGATGATATTCTGATTTCTAGTCCAAGTGAAAATGAACATCTACAACACCTACAAAAAGTCTTTAAACTACTTAGACAAGAGAAATTATACATTAATTTTAAAAAGTATTTCTTTTTGCAAGCAGAGGTAATCTTTTTAGGCTTTATTATATCCACTACTAGACTTAAACTTGATCCTTCTAAAGTGAAAGCAATCTTAGATTGGCCATCACCTAAAAGTTTTACTGAAGTTAGAAGCTTCCATGGTTTAGCCACTTTTTATCAGAGATTTATCAAGAATTTTAGTACCATTGTTGCTCTGATAACTAATATACTAAAATTAGATATTTTGTTGGACTCCTAATGCATAAAAGGCCTTAGAGAAAATTAAAGTTCTTATCACTTATGCACCAATCCTTAGGCTTCCTGATTTTTCTAAAGCCTTTGAAGTGACATGTGATGCTTCAGGAATTGGGATAGGTGGAATTTTAAGTCAAGAGAATCATCCTATAGCATTCTTTAGTGAAAAGTTAAATGAAGCCAAACAATATTCCACTTATGATAGAGAGTTTTATATTGTAATTCAATCCTTAAGGCATTGGCTATCTCTTACATAGAGAATTATACTTAATTGATCATCATGCCTTAAAATTCATTAATACTCATGAAAATTAAGTCATAGGCATGCAAAATGGGTTGAATTTTTACAAGACTACTCCTTTGTTCAAAAGCATAAGCATGGAATTGAGAATAAACATGCTTTATCCAGGGTAAACCTAATGATTTCCTCTTTAGAATTAAGAATCCAGGATTTGATAGAATTAAAGATGATTATATTGTGTTTGACTTTCCTAATTTATCTTGAACACTTAGATAAATCAATAACTTTATAATGAACATTCTTGATAATAAATGGATATTTATATAAAGAAAACACAATTATACATTTCTCGATCTTCTCTTAGAGAATTCCTTATCAGGTACATCTACATGGGGGGGTAGCTGGGCATTTTGGAAAGGATAAGACCATATATTTATTAGAAAATAGATTTTATTGGCCTTCATTAAAATGATGTTCAAAATTAGTACTCAATGTTTAATTTGTAAACTAAAACTATCAAACAAAGTGGACAATACACGCTTACCTATTCCTTATAGGCCTTGGAAGGCCTATCAATAGATTTTATTCTAGGATTACCTAGGACAGCTCGAGGACATGATAGTATTTTTGTTGTAGTGGATAGGTTCTCAAAAATGGCTCATTTCTTACCTTGTTCAAAAATAAATGATGCTTCTTCTATAGCCAAATTATTTTTTAAGAAAATAGTGCGACTTCATGGTCTCCCTTTAACTATTATTTCTGACAGAGATGTTAAGTTTGTCTCATATTTTTGAAAAATATTATGGAAATTATTAGGTACCAAATTAAAATTTTTTCTGCCTTTCACCCTGATGGACAAATAAGTTAATCATTTAGAAATTTATTTAGATGTTTGGTAGGGAAAAAGTTTAGGAAATTGGGATTTACATTTACCAACCTAGAATTTGCTATAATAGTACTATATAGAACTACAAAAAAATTTGAGATAGTCTATGTCAAAACCCACGATGATAGATAGCAAACCTACCATCTCATATATTTTTTGATGCAACATTCTCATTTGCTAAAGATTTTTAAAGCCTCCATGAAGATATAAGAAAGCAAATTACTATAAGTAATAAAAATTATGCTTCAAAGGCAAATCATAATCATTCAACGAAAGAATATAAAGAAGGTGATTATGTACTGATTTGCATTCGACCTGAGTGTTATCAAACCATTAGATATAAGAAATTACATGCACGAGCTTGTGGTCCGTTTAAAATTCTCAAGAAAATTAACTAATGCTTATCAACTTGATTTTTCGATATGCTCAATCATCCAGTTAATATTGAAGATATTCTATCATATGAAGGAATTAGCAAACCTCCACTTGTTCGGTTAACTCTTTAGCAAGAGATATAGCTCTTTGAAGCCCTCTTCCTTTGAAGTTGACTATATTATCACCGAGGAAGCACCCATTAATACAGCTTCTGAATATCATTTCTAGTTCGTTGGAAGAATAAGCAACCAGTTGAAGACAAATGGTTGACCCATACTGATTTGGAGACTTTAGCTCCACAATTAGTAGAAGACTTCTTAGATTTACTCTACTGAGGTAGAGTTCAATTGCCTAGGGAGTTGATGTAGAACATCACGAGGATCAAAAAAGAGCTCAAGGTCCATTTACAAGATCTAATCATTCAACAAAAGTATATAAAGAAGGTGATTATGTATTAATTCACTTTCTTTATCAAACCATTAGATATAAGAAATTACATGCATGTTGTGGTCCATTTAAAATTTCTCAAAAAATTGGAATGAATATCACCTTGATTTTCTAGATATGCTCATTCATCCATTAATATTGAAGATATTCTATCATATGAAGGCAAACCTCACTTGTATTTGTCTAACTCTTTAGCAAGAGATATAACACTTGTAGAAGCCCTCTTCTTTGAAGTTGACTATATTATCACCGAGGAAGCATTAATAAAACACAACATCATTTTCTAGTTCATTGGAATAAGCCACCAGTTGAAGACAAATGGTTGACCCGTACTGATTTGGAGACTTTAGCCCCACAATTAGTAGAAGACTTCTTAGATTTCAACTCTATGGAGCATAGTTCAATTGAGCCCAGGGGAGTTGATGTAGAACATCATGAGGATCCAAAAATTAGAGCTCAGAAAGATCTGAAGAAGAAAAGAAGAAATTAGCTAAGGCCCATTTTATGATTTCATCTTTTTATTTATGTAATTTTTAATTTTCTTCTAGAAACTCCATGTTTGAAATTTTGCATTTAAAATTCATAGCATGACATTGGTTGAATACATAAAAAATAATAACATGTGAAATGGGTGGATGGCATAAAATAATGAGGCAATTTAATGCTTCACATTAATGTGACCACCCACCTTTCCCTCCATGTTTTGAATTCTTTTCTTTTGAATGATGCTTGTAATGGCAATAAATAGCCCCTCTTACTAAACTAAAGGGGATGTTTTGGCAATTACAAATTATTGAGTTATTCTTGTGGTTTGAGAGCTTGGTGGCCAAACCTTGGCAATCCTTGGTGGGAGCGCTAGTTATTCAACATATCTTCTTCCCTCACCTCCAATACCTACATTCTCTTAATCTCATCAAAAGAAAGAACACCCGCCTCCATCAATTAGATTTTTTAATCTAATTAATCTTTAATTATGAGCCAATTGCATTAGGTCTTTAACAGTATTACAATTTCATTTTCTCACATGTTCATCTCATTTGTGGCTCATAATTATGTGATTAATCAAATTAATGAAGCATTGGATAGGATAATTAAGTGATTTAATTGATATTTCAACTTAACTAATTCATAAAAAATCATTTAAGTATCTTGCCTTGAACTAATTAAGATCACCAACATGGGAATGGGCTGAAAACAATAAATAATTTCTTTCATCTTTAAATCAACTCAAATCCAAAACTAAATCAATAAGAAACTTTGGTTTTTCTTAAATAATTTTATTTAATATAATTATCCTTAGGAATTAATTTGGTTGAGTGAATCACATATTTATGTTTAATTGTTTCTTTACAATTACTTTAAAGGTTGTATGCCATGTGGTTTCATCCATCCATGTTTTCAAATCCAATTGAATCAAATGAAATCTATTTATGTAACCTTGCATGTGTTGACTTAATTTATCATATGTGTGGCTATTATCGCTATTAAATCCAAATTTATTTTTTAAAGCTTCTAAATTAATAATAAAGTTTGAAATGATAATAGTTACACACATAGGGTTGCATGTGCTTATAGCTTAAAGATATGAATGTGGAGCTCTCTTTCTTATGATTCATATACTGATATACATAAGTTTGAATGGTAATGGGCATATAGTCTAGACATCCTAGGAATACAAGGCTTTAAGTAGCCCCAAGGAGGTCATTTGATTACCTCACTTCCCTGGTTAACAACGTCACATATTTACTCATATCTTTTATACATGTATGTGTACACCTAATCAAAGAATGAGAATCCTCTTTTTTTACTAAAAATGCATGCATCCATAATTATTTAACTCATTGAGTTGATTAGTCATGTGATTTGGAGCCTTCTTTCCTATGTTCATGTGTACAAATCTACATGTGTTTGAATGCAAATGGGTATATAGTCTGGACATCCTAGGAACATGAGGCTTTAAGTAGCTCCAAGTGGGTCATTTGATTACCTCACTTCCTTGGTTAACAATGACACTGTTGACCTCACTTTGGAGTGAGGACTCAATCTTCCCATCTTGATTTAAGAGTCTTCTAGTAGATTCTCCTCAATCATAAGACACTTCGCGATTAGGTGAACACTTAACAGCTTAGCCTTAGAAGGTTAGTCATAGGATTAGGGTATGCCTTAGAATTGAAACTTACCTAGCCTATAGCCTAACCAAATTCATACTTGCCTTCTTAAGCTAAAATAAACCCCAAACTCAATTCATCCCAAATCCAAATCGAATGCACAATCAAATTCAACTTAACCAAATCAAATCAAATTAACCCAAACTGCATGATTTAATTCTATGGACTTAGCCAAAATTTCCTTCAATCCAAATTAAACTCAATTGATTTTCTTATGAATCAATTATTTTTCTAATCATCATCCCAAATATAAAGAAAATCTACAATCAAATCACCTAATCCAAAATTAATTCAATCAAACATAACCTAACCCATCTTACCCAAAACACCAAAATGAGCCAAAACCCATTTGAACCCAAATCAATTGTAGTCAAAGTTATAAATCAATCATAAATCCATATATAAACTCAGCTAAACTCAATTCAAATTGGATTGACCAATTTAAGTGACCGACCAATTTGAACCAAATTCTAATCTACCCAAATTGGATTGAACCAAACCTACCAAAACCCTTTATGATGGTTATCAATTATCCTTGATTGATTAATTGCCATCAATTGGGTCAAACCAAGTCAACTCGATCATTTGACCAAGTTAACCCACTTAACTTACATAAATCAAACTAGCCAAATCCCAACCCAAGCCAAATTAATTAAAATATATGATTCACATCAACTTAAAATCAACCCTTGAATATGACTTGACCACCAATTGAGCCAAACCTAACCCAATTGGCCCTTTGACCCAAGTTGATCCAATTTGATCTAAAAGATGAAATTGGGTCAAATCAAGATCTAACCTAAATTGATTGCAACCAATGGCTCAAGTTCATTTCAAATTGATCATTGAACATGATTGAAGCCATAATTGAACCTAATTGACCCATTTAGCCCAAATTGATATAAATGGTCAATTTAGCCTAAAACATTCCAAAATCCAAATTAATTCAAACCAAAGCCTACAATCATCTTCAATTGATCAATCAACCCAAACTTACCCCTAACCTAAGCAAATCTGGCGAATTGGGCCAAATTAGTCAACTTGACCCATTTGACCCATATGAACTCAAAATTTTCCAAAATCAAATCCAAGCCAAATTAACTCAAACTAAACCAAAATATCCCAAATACTCATTTGAACATGAGCCAACCCTTGGTTTGACCCAAAAATTGTTCCACTAACATAAAGCCCAATTTGACTACGATCAAATTGAGCAAACTCACTCAAATCAAGCCCAAACCTATTGGAATCTAGCTTAACCTATCCTTAACTCATCTTGGGTCAGCCCAAAACAAACCCAACCCAATTTGAACCCAATCCAACACATTATCCAATGGATAAAGCTCTCCACATGAAATCAAAGCCACTTTTGGCTAGTCAACTCCCCTCACCCACCCAATTCCCAAATGGACTTACACATGGCTAACCCACATGGGTAGTATGGACCAAGAGGTTTAACCTCCTCTCATTGGCGGACCCAAGGATGAAGGATACGCCTTGAGCCACCAACCATACCCCTTGGTAACCAAATTGAGCCACATCCTGTCTCCCTTCCCTATGGTGGTGGCCAAAATGGTGGATTAAATCTAAGCCATCCGACCCAAGGGATGAGAGGTATACCCCCCTCCATTCAGCCCCATTCTCACACACTCACCCTCAAAGAGCTTCTAAGGCTAGTTTCAAAATGCCCCGATTTAGCTCCCAAGCCCTCCCGTCACTGGAATCTATCAATTCAAAATAAGGCAAGGCACCCCTCCATCCAACTCCACCAATACTCAACCCCATTCAAATTAACTTCACCCACATGCTCACCAAGATCTGGCAAGGTGAAATGAATCTTCTCGAGCCCTCGACCATTAAAGTACCTCTCAATCAGCCGACTTGCAAAGTGCTTGGTCCATAGGGCAAACAACGAGAAATCACCACCCAAGCTACTCAACAAAGCTTACTCATCCAAAGCTACCTCAGCGTTATGCTCGGTCTTGACCTCAGAGGTCATTCCTTGAACGAGCATTTGGCAAATTTTCTAGGCCTTTTGAAGGGAATGTGAATGTCGTCGATTGATAGATCCCTTTAGATCCTTCTTGTGAAGGTGTGAGATCAATCCTGAGCCAATCCGAGCTCTGGTGAGCTCGAATTAGGAGGGGGAAGGCGGACGGTGTCTATCTTCCAACACTCGGGGGATGATATATCACCTGCTATCTATTCAATGTGATTGGAATAGACGGTTGTGACTAATCCACTAGATTTGATCTAATTTAATCCTTAAGAACCTCAGGTTTAATCTCACCGTCCATAGATCGGATGAGGATGAAATGCATCACCCAGTTAGCTGACTTGGACTCATTTAAATAACCAATCTAGCGGGAAAGGCATTCGCATGGCGTTGAAAGGATTAAGCTTTATTAAGACTTAATTAATTATTTTAATGGCTGAAACTTTGAAAATTCATGACTAATTGTAGAAAAATAAAAAAATATAAATAAATACTCATTTTAAAGGTTATTTAGAAGAGAATTAATTAAAAATAATTTTAATTGATTTTTAATAGTAATTAAAGCTTAATTTTGGTTTAAGTGTAAACGTAATTAGCTTAATAAGATCTAATTACTTGGGCAATTAATTCCAAACTTTTCTTTATGATTTAATGGTCTCTACATGATTTTCTTGGAATTTATTGCTTGATTACTTAGAAAAATTGATCATTTGAACCCTAATTACTCCCTTAATCAATTTAATGATTAATTAACATGCTAAATATTAATAAATAAATTAATTAAACTTATTAATCACCATTCAAAGAATAGATAAGGGAGTGGGAGTATGACCTCTTTCCCCTCTTTTCCCAAGTCCATTCCATCTTAAAGAGGACTAATTAATATGAAAGTTAATTAAGGGTTTAATTAGTTGATTAAGTGGCTTAATTAATCAAATTGAAATCATAATCACATTAAATAATTGACAATGAAATTAAGAGTTCCTCTTTATGTGTTTAATGACATAAAGACCCTTAAGGAAATTATGATTAACCGTGTGAGAAAATCATAAAAGTACTTAATTAGGTTCTTTTACTTAATTAATATTTAATCATGACATTTGCATTAGGCCCTTTAGGAGCATTAAAATTTTAGTTTCTCACATGTTCATATCATTTGTGGCTCATAATTAAGTGGTTAATCAAATTAAAGAAGTATAGGTAAGGGGTAATTTTTATTGATTTAGTGATCCAACTTAATTAATTCATAAAATCCACTAATTACCTTTTCTTAAACTAAATAAAATCTCAAACATGATAATGTGATTAAAATAGCAAATGATAAGTGCTCATCCTTAAATCAACTCAAATCCAAAAATCAAATTAATAATAAGCTTTGGTTGTCTTTAAACACTTTTATTTGTTGTGATTGTCCTTAGGAATTAATTTAGTTGAATGAACCATGTATTTATATTTAGTTATTCCTTTCCTATCACTTCCAAATATTGTATGTCATATGAATTCATGCATTCATTCTTTCAAATTCAAATGAATCAAATGGAAGTTATTAATGTAAGCTTGCATTTGTTGACTTAATCTAATTATATGTGTGGCTATTATCACTAGTAAATCTAAAACTATTTTCCAAGCTTTATAAGTTGTTGATAATATGTGGAGTGATAGTTATGAATACATATAGGATTTGCATGTGCTTATAGCTTAAATATGTGAAATGAAGCTCTCCTTCCTATGTTTTCATATGGATTTACATAGAATGTTAATGAGTATAATACATAAATCCAGAGAATACGAGGCTTTACGTAGTCCCAAGGAGGTCATTTGATTACCTCACTTCTTGAGTTTAATAATGACACATACTTGCTTACATCTTTTATACATTTGCATGTGTAGTTTATTAGAGAATGGTAATCACACTTTTCTACTAAAAGTACATGCATCCATGATCATCTAAGTCATAAAAATACATTACATATAAATTAGTGCTTTCTTTCCTATGTTTATATATGGATTTACATAGATTTGAATTATAATGGGTATATATTCTGGACATCCTGGGAATACGAGGCTTTAAGTAGCCCCAATGAGGTCATTTGATTACCTCACTTCCCTGGTTTAACAATTGCATGAACTCATTTAATTTATTTCTTATATTTGTATTAGAATTTGGATAGAGCTTTAATTTACATGTATAAATGATTCAATCAAGTAAAATATAACTTTCAAACATATGCATCCATCACAATTTAAGTAAGCTAAAAATATATTGCATGTATAGAGATATTAACTATTAAAGTCATATGCATATTACATGTGATGAAAAGAAATGATTTGGTAAATGTCATGTGATAGTAATTCAACCATATTAATCTTAAGTTTCCTTTCATATTGAATGGGATTATTTAAAGTTAACCTAAACTTAGGATTAATAAAATATTTAATAAGTCTTTCACTAAAGAAAACTAAATTATAAAATAGATAGGGATGAAAGAGGACAATCCTCTTTCTTCTCTTTATAACACTTAGATGCTAAGTGTAAATCAAGTGAAACTAAACAAATTACAAATTAAAATTCACAAATCAATTAAACAACTTAAAATGAAACCAACCTTTATATTAAATTAAATCCCTTCCACACTTAGAAAATCATAACTTGAATGCTTAGTAAGACATACCATGCAAATCCTTAGCTCGCACACTAGAACTAAGTCATTGCTTCTAGTCCTAAGTTAAGACAGCGTATGTGTGATGTATATTCTATTTTGTGATGCAATATTTTAGACTGAATGTTTGGGTGTATGTTTCATACACTAGATGTTAGGCCTCTCTTAGACTAATCATGTTTTCTATAGGGGATCATGCTTGAGGGGTTGCTTAAAATTAAATATAAATGCTCTCTATGTAGGTTGCTTAAACCCCTAAGCATAATCCAAGTTAGGATAGGTGGGCTTGGTTACCTATGTGCAGGGTGCTAAGTCCAAAATATATAAATATCTAGTATTGTATGTATGTTAAGCTAACCTTATTTTGCAGGTGTAGTTATATTTACCTTTCCCATATAAATGTAATTTTGTAATAGGAATTAGGATTAGTGCTATGGGGGATTTGGATGAACAGTGGCTAGAAAGCTTTGTCCTGGGATGCCCTGTGATGCCTTTGAAGAAAACACATCCAAATCAAAGAAGGAACCAATCAAATCAAGAAAGGAAGATAAAGAGACAAGAAGAATGAAGATCCTCATAGCATGTATTCATTCTAATTATAATTATTCTTTCATATTCCGGGTTGTATAAGGATATAGCTCGGTTACACACCTTTTTCTTTTTGGAATGTACACCACGACCTCTTATTCTTTTTGTGTTAGATTATAAATTATTTGATGATTTGTTTAACTTGCACATTAGAAATGACATGCTTTTCTTAGTTTCTTAATGATTGATACTTTAATGTGTGGTCTGGATGCGGTATGATCTTAATATAAAAATAATTTTTTACTTAACTAATTACTCATAATTAAAACTTTAAACAACTAATAACATCATCATAAAGCCTAGGCTTTAAACAAGATAGTTAAAAGATTTAGCAATCCCTTAGTTGAATGTTGTATGTCTCACATCATGCATCCATCTTCTATCTCTCTTGCAAAAATGAGGGCCTCTGTCCTTACACAACCGCTTGACCCATGAGAGTAACTCCTGATGAAGCCTCACCCTCTCTCTTTTGATTTATCCAATAATCTATTTCATCAAGCATTTAGGCATAAAGAAATCCTGAAGTATTAGTCTAAAATATTGAGTCCAAAAATTAAATAAAATTTAAAAAGATTTTTGCACTTGTAGATTAAGTCATATGCTCATACCATTCATGCTCTAGTCTCTTAGGGAGTGGGTTTAGGACTTTAGTCTCTTTCAAATTAAATAACAAGCCTAACCATCTTGCAAATTCATAAGATCAAACTACATGGATTTAAAGCATGAGAGGTGTTAGCTGGTGGCCACTCCAAGCAGTTCTAAGTCCAGAAGTCAGATGGGTTTACTCTCTCTTGTGGAGATAAACCCTTATGTCCACTTGTCGCTTAGACTTAGGTCGTGCTTCAGCTTATACTAAAATTTCCTAGATTTAGGATCCGAGGTAGCTGTTTCTTTCAGGCTACAAGCATAAATCCTCACCTCTTAGGCATTTACACAACCTTATGTTGGCATATTATAAGCCCTAGCAATTTAATAAAAATTCAACTCAAATAAATAAAACCTCTTCATTTTCAACTATATAAATCCTAATCATAGGATAAAATGGAATGCTCACTAGCCTCCTAGTACCATGAGCATTTCTTACTTCCTTCCTTTGGATTCTAAAAATAAGTCTTTTGCATGGTCTCTCCGACTTTTCAAACATAATTAATCCTTTGATAGTCTAGCCTTGAAATATTTGGAGATAATAATTATTTTCTTTAATTGAGAGTATTCTTAGGGAATCTCATTCCCCAGGATGTAATTAACTATGAAGGCTTTCTCTTCATAGGGAACTTAAGAACTCTGCTTAATATAAACCCTGCTTTATCTTTTATATAAAATAAGGGAAAAATCTCTAATATATTTGAAGACCCATCATTCCTTAGGAGTCCTTATTAGGTGATTAGGTCCATTATAGGGTGATGTCCCCATCTTTGGAGATAGTACATCATACCTCAATGTCATACTAGATCACTTCAATAAGTACCCCCTATGATCTGGTGGTGTCCACCCCACATCCAAAAATAAACACCACAGATTTTTCTGGCGACTCCATTGGGATAGTTCCTCTCTCCATCTCTAGTAGACAATTATCATCTCCAAGCATCGATAGTGGACTTCTATTTTTGTATAAGCCCAAGACTATTTTTCTTTCCATTGGCCCTTTGCTCATTTCATTCTTAAGTAAAGGTAGCCAGCATCCTTTACATTTTAGGACCTCAGTCCCTTGTAGGTCCTAAGACTCCTATTGGGTCCCCAATAAGTAATAATAAGTTAATTAAGTAAAGGAGATGACCAAAAATAAATCAAATATAATTTATTACCTCTTACCACTAGCTTGTGAAGTAAGGTTCATTTCATATTTGATAAAATTTCAATAAAATCTAAAGTAAAACAAATAAAATCTTTTGTTAAATTTTTAAAACCTTTTCAAAGAAAAATCATGTAAACTTCACTTAACATAATAAAATTTGCCAAATGAAGGTTCTCTTATAAAATTAAAGTCAAGTGAAATAAAATCAAAATCTTTTAAAAAAAATTTAATTGAACCTCACTTAGCATACCTAAAATTGCTAAGTGAGTGTTCCCCTTTTTCAAAATCAAAATTAAATCAAACAACAAACCTCTCTTTCAAAAATAAACATATTCTAACCCTCTTTCAAAAAAAAAAAATGTAACTTCATTTAACATGCTTAAATGTGTTAAATGTGGATCCCCTTTTCAAAATTAAAATCAAATGTACCCAAAATTTTTTAAACAAAACCCAACAATCAACATACAAATTAGACTCCACTCACCATACCTAAATTTATTAAGTGAGGATTTCTTTTTTCAAAATGAAGACAAAATCAAGATAAAACAACATATAAGTGAACTCCATTTAACATACCCATATTTGTTAAATGAGAGTTCCATTTTCAAAATTAAATCAAAATTAAAATATCCAACACACATTTGAACTCTATTTAACACACCTAAATTTGTTAAGAGAGAGTTCAATCCTCAAAATCCAAACAAAACCACAAATCAACATACAAACAAACAAGCAACATACAAGTGAGCTTCATTTAACATATCTAAATTTGTTAAATGAGAGTATCATCTTCAAAAAATCAAAATCCAACAACAAACATCAAACATATATTTGAACTCTATTTGACATACCTAAATTTGTCAAACAAGAGTTCCCCTTTTCAAAAATCAAATCAATAATAAATATTAGACACATAGTTGAAACCCATTTAACATACTTAAATTTGTTAAATGAGAGTTCTTCTTTTCAAATCAAATCAAAACATCAAACAAACAATAATCAAACCATTAAGATAGAAAGATTTTAAAATTTTCAAACATATAATTGAACCCCATTTAGCATACCTAAATTTGCTAAGTGAGGTTCCCAAATCAAATTCCAACAAAAGAATACAACAAATACATCTCCAAAAGTCTCTCCAAAATAAATGAACCCCATTCAACATAATTAAATTTGTTGGATGTGGGTCTCAAAATCAAAATCAAAATCAAATTCAGATTCAATGATTCGTGGCAAAGTCTCTCCTCCAAATTCTTACTCCAATATAATGAACCCCATTTAGCATACCTAAATTTGTTAAGTGTGGGTTCAAATTAATAAATCAAATCAAAAGCAATAATTCAAGTCAAGCAAGGGTCTAATCTAGTTCTTTTTCTACAATGCAAAGATATCAGTCCAGTTTCTCCATTTCTTCATTCAGTCACCATGTCTTCTAGAAAGTTGATCTTTTCCTTTGCCTCGGGTGTGGATTTGGCCTTGGATCATGCCATACTCACCACTGCTCTTGTGATTTAGTTTGGGCTTGGCTTTGAGAACCTCAAAGTCACATGTGAGGGACCAGCCCTCACCAGTGTTAGCAATGAGGAGGTGGCAGGCAAGAAACCAGTTCTTTGCTTTGACGTGCAGTCTAGTTCTTAGTTTCCCTCTCTAAAGAGGAAGGCTGCTATGGTTCCTACATCCCTATCAATGTTAGTCCAATACAGTTTGTTGCCCCTGCTGCAATTCTAGAGAGGGTTAGTACCATCTATGTTGTTCCCCCTACTCTGAAGGGAAGGCTATCTTAGCTACTGAGATAGTGTCTTCTACCTTCGAGGTTGGTGCTAGCTCTCATTCCACCCCACTCAATAAGATTCAGTGCCACAACAAGAATCGCAAGGTCAAGCGGTAATACAAGTAGGAGGCGAGGCAGATGGATGATGCCTCTCATGTTGCTGAGGAGGGTTCACCTCGTGAGACCTCTCCATTCCTAAGTTCTAGTAGGTTTGCCTTCCCAGCTTCAGAGGGTGAGGAGGATTTCTATAGGATTGTTGCATCACCCACACCATCTGTAGAGTTAGAGACACCAGCTAGGGAAAGGAGAAAGCCCTATGTCAGTCTACAGTTCATTCTTGGCAGAGTCGGTAGAATGCTCGTGAGGCATGTTACATGACTTGAGGATCCCCCAGTGTTAGGGGTTGAATACATAGAGAGAGAGAGAGAGAGAGAGAGCCCGAGGCAGAGTAGAGCAAGCGAGAGAGAGGTGGAGGTATGCTAGGCAGTCGGTGGCCTCCGCCTTGATGGACTTTCCTGATCGATGAGCTATTAGAGCCAATCTTTCGATAGTTCTCACGGCACTTCATAGAAGGAGATTTTTGGTGGAGAGGTAGTCGGTGTCTCCACCATCACACTGCTCCACTTGCCATCCACCCTCACCAGTCCAAGTTCCAGCATCCACAGTCCTTGCCAAGCTACACAAGCCCCAGTTTGGAAAGAGACCCTTTTCTTTCGTGATCTGGCTATGGCCCAAGGATCCCACTACATCTACTCCACCCTGTTGAGGTGAGGTCGAGCTGCCCTGCTCGACCTTCCACTTCAACTATGGTCAAGAGGGAGTGGTGACCCAAAAGCATCGTGGTCGCTCCACCTTCCTTGGGAGGAAGAAGAGGGGAGTGATCGACATAGTCCCCATGTTAGTGGAGTCAGCCAGGGAGTGCACCCGCCAGCTCAAAGTATTTAGTGCATACAATCTATGGAGTTTAGTCCATCGGTCAGTCATTCACCAGCCTATGTTCTGGTAGAGCAGGGTAGAATAGATGACCATTTTTTAGATGACATCTGAAAAGACTACCGTACTGTGGTCAAAAAGATAGTCAGGAGTGACCATTCTGATCAGGAAGAGGGTAGAGTTGACTTCAAGCTCGATGAGGATGACACATTGGATGACTTAGCTAAAGTCCACATGATTAACACTTGAGGATCCTTGCACAGGGAACAACAGTAAGGTGCTGTCTTTGAGGAAGGCAACACTTATTACTCAACTCAACACCTCCTCCACTAGCTTAAGTAGAAGGATGACCGGATAGATAAGATGGAGAAGAGGGTAGAATAGTTCATGGTAATAGTTCTAGCCTTGCAGAGCCGGACCCTAATCTCACAGTCGTCCCCTATGGTGGCTGATCGACCAAAGTTAGTACATACCTTAGATCATCCTAAGTGCAGTCCCATGGATGACGATGTTGGTAGCTTATATATGAAGGTCACAGAAAGCACCTCCATGCATGAAAAGGATATCAAACAGATGGTGGAGCATTAGGTGAAGGAAGCATTGGAGCAAGCCCGAGGGAGCCCCTCCATTTCAAAGGGTAGACCCTACACAGAGGAATTTAATGTAGTTCAATACCCTAAGGGTTTTGTGTCTCCATCCTTCAAGATTTTTGATGGTAGTAAAAACCCATGGCAGTATATTGCATATTTCAAAGCCAATTGTTGTAATGTCAGTGGCAGTGATGCACTTCTCTTCTGTCTCTTCATCATTATCCTATCAGATGTTGCATTTGATTGGTATGCCAAATTGTCCAATGATTCGATAAAGACCTTCATTGAGTTAGAGCATCTCTTCATCAAGAGATTCATAGGAGCTCATTAAAGGGTAACTATAAGTGACCTCATTGTAGAAAAACCAAAACTTAATGAGTCCCTTGTTGATTGTATTCTTAGATGACGCAACCTGAGTATGAAATGCAAACCATAGCTGTCTAAACAACATGCCATTGATATTCTACTTAAGAATATCCATGGCTCAGTCATCTTCATGCTTAAGGGCTTCACCATTAAAATATTTGAGAAGTTAATCAACATGGAGCTAGCCTACAAGAGAAGCCAAACAGTTACCCTTCTCGAACCAATCATCTAAGCCCAAGCCACAGAAAGTATTTGAGAAGAAGCCTGGGATAGTCATGTCAGTGGACAGAGGAAAATAGCTAGAGTGTAGTATGAGAGGCCATGAGCTCAGTAGATTCCTTTGTCACTTCCTCTTCCACCACCTCGGCCGTTATACTGACCACCACAGATGCCACAATGGCCACCACCATCGCCATAGCAGCTTACCCAGTACTCATATCCACTGCTAGGTAGCTATTTTCCATCTATTTTTTTTTTTGAAAGATTAAGCAAGTCATTCTCATTGAAGAGGGAGGTAGTCAGAAAAATCTTCAAGAATCTCTTGAAGAAACCTGATTTTTAACTACCCATGACTAAGAGGTCGGAGGAAGTGGGCAAGAGCTATGATCCTAGCTATTACCCCTACCATCACCTATTAGGCCATGTCTTAGAGGATTGCATCACTTTTAAAGACTAGCTTGAGTGTAGCTACAAGTCAGGAGCCATAGTTATCCCTACTAAATACTTATTAGAATAACCATCCAATTCTGTTAGAGTAATCCTTGGGGATACTTCTGATCCTCTTAAGACCAAAGAAGGTTGAGATATTTTTGTATCCCATACCTCTAAGAAAATCATCTCTAAAATTAAGAAAATTTCTCTTCAAGTACCTAAAGTAGCTCAAACCTTCAATTCCAAGGAAGGTTTACTAGTTGTAAAAGACAACTTGGGGAGGGTGTTAGCCCAACAGTAGCAATAGCCTACCACACTTATTCGGGATAGATCTATAGCGCAACCACCATCCGAGTCTAGCACTCCTCCCACCGTTATAGCTACTATGTCCTCTAGTAGCTCCTCTTACCAGGAGCATTATATCTATGGATGAGGGCACTGCCCTCACTCCTTACTTTACTTGATTTCTATCATGTACCTCCACCCAAATTAAAGAAATCAATGATACCATTTACATTCTTTCTACTTCTGATGCTACTAATTTCATTCTCATAGAAAGCTCACTGAGTCAAAATAATAATAACAACTTAAATAGTTCCAATCCATTCCTTTCTGATTCAAAGTCAGATTTTCCTTCTCTGAATCAATCAGGTTCACCTCTTGAGATTGAGTCATATGACTTCTGAGAATCTAGAGAAGCTATAGGTATGCAGATGCAGTAGAACTTTCCACAAACTCATCATTCCAAGAAGTCATTGAAGTCAACCTACGCAGTAGCAAAATTCTATCTCTTAGGGTAACACCTCAAGATAAAGGTAAATAGGTAATTGGTTCAAGTGAGCAGATAGCCCCTCCAGAAGATGCTCCACCTATGGATATGCTTATGGAGGACCAACCCAGAGTTGATTACATTGTCCTAGTAATCTTAGAAAGTTGCCTAAGTTAAGCATATATGACGCCCTTATCTTATCCAAAAAGATGAAGGAATCTCTAGTCAAAGCCGTGGTTGATCCAGAGATATGCTTAGCTCAGCTGACCATTACTAGAGAAGCACACTACTCAAAAGACCTCTTAGGGGTTACATTCAGTGATGAAGACCTACTCTAGGGATGAGCACCCATCCATCTCATTACAATGGATGTTGGCAGATTCAAGCTATCCAGAGTTCTGGTTGACTCGAGTGCATCAGTTAACATTATGAGTCTATGAACCCTTGCTTACTTGAGGATTGACATCTCTAAACTCCAAAAGGAGGGGATGATGTTGAAAGGATTCAATGAACAAGGTGAGAGTGCCTTAGACTCTATAGTGTTGCCATTAGAGATAGATGATTGGAAGAATGAAGCCAAGTTTCACATAATAGACTTGGATACATCTTTCAATCCTTTTCCTGGGAGACCCTAGATACATGAGAACAACATGGTTCTATCATCTCTACATCAGTGCATCAAGTTCATGAGAGGTGGGATCGAATATTATGTTAAAGGAGATCTCAAACCATTTTCAGTTCATGAGGTAGAGATATATGAGGATGCGGCCTACTACCTCCCCCAAAACCAAAAGTCTATTCTTCGATAACTTAGTCAAAATATCCATGTGGGAGAAAAAGAAAAAGAAAGAAAAGAAAAAGAAAAGGAAAATAAGAAAGAAAATGAAATTGAAAAGAAGAGGGAGTAGAGCCTGAGATTAGATTCCACCCACAGTTAGTTACTCCATTCGAACAAGCGGGGAGGATGACCGGACCTCCACCAGGGCGAGGAAGAGGCACATCTAAAGGCAGTCCCAAGGGTGGAAGACCTCGATACTTACCACACACCAAGAGATTTATCCCAGCTGCCAGAAGTACACTTATTATCCATATAAACTTAGAATCTAGCCTATATGGTTAGCACACCAGGCAGCTCTTCTCGATAGTAGATCCCATTAGAGGTGACACTCGAGCTAGACAGTGATGAAGACTAGATTTTAAGCAAAGCATAAGTGTATCCAAGTCATCTTTATGTGAAATTATTAGGCATCAGTTGGGAACCTTAGCTCTAACCCCACTTTTCTTACAAAAAGTTGAGGGTTTGGTAGTTAAGGAAGCTTCTAGATCACCAATGGATTCAGGGTGTCTCGTCGAATTATATCTGATAATGGTACTACATTCAAGAGCACCAAAATTAATAATTTTGCCCATAGACACAACATAGATTGGAGATACTCTACCATCCATTATCTAAGAGCAAATGGCTTAGAAGAATCCTTCAACAAAACTCTCATCCAAATACTCAACAAGAAATAGCGAGGCATGAGTTAGTTGGAGCTTGGTGGGCCTACCATCTACAAAACTCCAACTCATTCTACCCCTTTCTTCTTATTGTATTAGTCCAAAGATGTTCTATCATTAGAAGTTCAATTCCTGTCACTAAGGATAGCTGTGGGTAGCAATATCACAACGGAGCAGAATGCCAAGTTGTGGTTAGAAGAGCTCAAAGGTTTGGAGGAGAGACGCATCTGGGCATGCCAAAACCTCAAGTTCTACAAAGCCAAGATGATTCAAGCTCACAATAAGTTGGTTCGCCCTAGAGCTTTTCAAGTAGGAGAGCTTATTTTAGTTCTAAGGAGACCAATTATTGCCCTTCGTAAGATGGGAAGCAAGTTTGAACCCACTTGGGAAGACCCTTTTGTCATAGAAAAAGCTTACCAAGGAGGATCATATCAACTTATCAACCATAAAGGAGAGTGCCCGATGCTTCCAATCAATGGGCTCTACCTAAAGAAACATTATCATTAAAATTATGTTTGAAAGCAATTATCATCAATGAAAATTCTATTTCAAATTCAATCTCATCAAATTGAAAATATTTTAGTCTACGAATCGTCATGATGTGTTTAGGTAGAAGTAAGAGAACAACATCATATCCTTCATCAACACAACATAAATACAAAATTACACACAAAACATAAAATAAACACATATCCTTTATCTCGGGCTACTTCGAGTTGAGATAATGCCCCAATGGCCCTCACTCAGTAGCTGCTCTAGGTCGGGTCAATTTACTACTTAGCTAGTGTTACCCCAATGGTCATTTTGTTTAGGAGGATGTAAGTCTCCCACACTTTCTTCCTTGCTTAACCAATGTGCACCGATGAGCACCTTGTTAGTATGGTAGGCCTTACTGCATGACCAGTAAGCTACCATCATGTTGGCTCTATTTAAGAAGATGTAAGTCTCCTACGCTTTTCTTCTTGGATTGGCCTTTTGCGGGTCAAGTATGTTTGAGGTTTAGGTAAGCCCCAGTGGCTCCTTTCCTCCTGATTACTTCAAGTCAGTCAGGTCCTTCCTTGAGACTTTCCATAGTCACCTAGGTCAATAACATTTGTCCCGCTGATGACATACTATCTGGATGACCATTTTTATGAAGATGTAAGTCTCCTATGCTTTCTTCTCAGATTGATCGTCGCACAACGACGGGTACATTAGGTTAGTTGATGTTTGCTATGCTGAAACGACCCACTTAGTGGATACACCACTCATGGCAGATGTAAGTCTCTACACATTCTCCTTGAGTTGGCAACCGTACACCAATAGGCTTCATTTTCAGGGATTAGGATAACGCCCCTAGCGGTACCTCCCATGTGGGCACTCTATTTGGATCATGTCCTTGCGACCCCATCTAGACACTACCCAAGTTACTATTAGATTGGACAGTCCCCCTTTCCTTCTAGCCATCCCTGTGGTTGGAAGGTTTGTACTGCGGATGTGTAGACTCTCCCTCTGGATTGATAAATCTGAGATAAGCTAAGGCCGACATAGCCCCTTCTCAGTACGGTCCATCGAACACCAACAAGGTCCACACAAACATATAAATAATATATATATATATATATATATATATATATATATATATATATATATATATATATATATATATATATATATATATATATATATATATATATATATATATATATATATATATATATATAACACCCCAAATATATATATATATATATATATATATATATATATATATACACATACAAGTATAAGTACATCCACAAGACTTCACATCTTGACATAAGTACACTCCCTAGTCTAATTTATTGCGCATCCAATAGGTCACCCCAATGACTATTTTGGATTTGAAAGATGTAACTATCTTACACTTTCTTCTTAGCATAGTCATTGTACACTAAAAGATAACCTTTAGGTTGGTTAGTCTCACCCTTTTAGATTATCCTTGGATGATAAATCAGACAGTCAGTTGACATAGCCCCTTCTCAGTGGGTTCAACACACACTAACAAGGGTCCATAAATTAAATCAAACATAGTAAAATTCAATCAACCAAATCAAATTAAATGAAATCAACTGAAATTAACCTTGACTACTTTGATTGAGGTAAGATCCCAAGTGGCACTCACTTTCGGTAATTAGCCTTAGGTTGAGTTTGATTTATTGTGCTTCTAATAGGTCACCTGGCGATTGTCCTACTTGGGAAGATTGAAGTCTCCTATGCTTTCTTCCTAGCATAGTCATTGCACACTAAAAGGAAACCCTTAGGTTCGATAGTCTCACCTCACAATTGGTAGACTACCCTTTTCGATTTGTAAATCTAAGTTAAGCCAAGGCCCCTGTGGCTCCTTCTTAGTGGATTCATCGCAATGACAGGGTCCATAAATCAAATCCAAATTAAATCAATAAAATTTAACCATGCTCATATCCCTAGTAGATATGCCCCCAAATCAAACAAAATAAAATTAAATCCAACTTGATTCTCCCCAGTGGAGCCCAAATCATATAAATAAATCAAACAAATAGATAAAATTCAAAACCAACCTCCCAGTGATCCATAACAAATTAAAATAAATTAAACTCGGTCTTGATCCTAAGTGGATTAAGGCCCATATCCCTAGCGAATATGCCCCAAACTAAATCAAAATAAATCCAACCTTGATCCCAAGCTGATTTAAGCATGTATCCCTAATGGACCTCCCTTCCATAAATCAAATCAAATGAATTAGAATGAATCCAATCAAATCTTAGCTCCTAATGGATTTCTGGCATAAGCTTATCTTATATCCAATTCATGTGTGATTCCCCAACGAATCCCATTTCATGTCCTTGACATGAAATGCTCATCAAATCTTCTTGACTCTCTTATGCCCTTAGCATGAGATGAGTTACATTGCACTAAGATCACAATTCTATCTACCCCTCAGGTTTAAGTATAGATTATTTTCGTTAGTGCTTGTAATCTTTTGGACATTGTTGATCACCTCAGTCAACGCTAATATGTGTGGTGTGCCCTTCAGTTACACCACACCTATTGGGCCTTTTATTGACCTCACTTTTTGGGTAAGGACTCAATCTTCCATCTTCGATTTAGGAGTCTTTTAGACACTAGATTCTCCTCAGTCATAAGACACTTCTAGAGATTAGATGAACACTTAACCTAAGCCTAAAGACTTAGAAGGTTTAATCTTAGGATTAGGGTATGCCTTAGAATTAGGGAAACTTACCAAGCCTATAGCCTAAAAAAAATTCGTACTTGCCTTCTTAAGCTAAACCAAACCCCAAACTCAATTCATCCCAAATCCAAATTGAATTCAAAATCAAATTTAAATCAACCAAACCAAATTAAATCAAATTAACCCAAACCTAAGCCACTTGATTTAATTCTACAAACTTAGCCAATATTTTCTTCAATCAAAATCAAACTCAATTGATTTTCTCATGAATCAATTATTTCTCCAATCATCATCTCAAATATAAAAGAAATATACAATCAAATCACCTAAGACAAAATAAATTCAATCAAACCTAACCTAACCCATCTTACCCAAAATACCCAAATGTGCCAAAACCCATTTGAACCTAAATCAATTGCAATCAAAGATATAAATCAATCCAAAATCTATAAATAAACTCAACTAAACTCAATTCAACCCAAAATCGATTCAACTAGCCTAATTGGTCCACTTGACCCAAAGTGATCAATTTGACTTATTTGAACCAAATTTCAATCCTACCCAAATTAGATTGAGCCAAACCTACCAAAACCCCTTATGATGATTATCAATCATCCTTGATTGATCAATTTCCATCAATTGGATCAAACCAAGTCAACTCGATCATTTGACCAAGTCAATCCACTTAACCTACATAAATCGAACTACCAAATCCCAACCCAAGCCAAATTAATTGAAACATATGATTCACATTAACCTAAAATCAACCCTTGAATATGACTTGACAACCAATTGAACCAAACCTAACCCAATTGGCCCTTTGACCCAAGTTGACCCAATTTGATCTAAATGACTAAATTGGGTCAAATAAAGATCTAAACTCATGTTCATTTCAAATTGATCATTGAACATGATTGAAGTCATAATTGAATCAATTTGACCAATTGAATCCAATTGACTCATTTAGCCTAATTTGAACCCAATCCAACTCATTATCCAATGGCTAAAGCTCTTCACATGGAATCAAACCCACTTTTGGGTAGTCAACTCCCCCTCTTTTCACTTGGTAGCCACCCAATACCCAAAATGGAACCCTACCTACATGGCTAACCCGACCCACATGGGCTAGGTCGACCTTGAACGAGGGGAGGTGAGTTCCTCATTGACTGGTCCCAAGGATGAAAGAGACTGCCTTGAGCCAGCAACCACACCACTTGGCCAACCAAATCGAGCCACATTAGCCTAGTCCTATCCCCTCCGGCCACCTATGACCACCGAGTGGATGAAAATGGCGGATTGAATCCAAGCCTTCCGATCCAAGGGATGAGGGGTATACCCCCCCCACCCATGCACTCACCCTCAGAGAGCTTAAATTTCAAAATCCCAGTGATTTATGAGCTCCCCAAGCCTTGCCATCACTAGAATCTATCAACCTGAAATAAAGCAAGGAACCCCTCTATCCAACTCCACCAATACTCAACCCCAATCAAATTAACTTCACCCACACGTTCACCAAGCTCTAGTGAGGTGAAATGAATCTTCTTTCAAGCCCTCCTACCACCAGAAGTACCTCTTTGATCAATGTTGGCTTACTAAGAAATGGTTCTTCTCAACAGGGTTTCGCCTCATCCAGGCAAAGCTACCTCAAGTGTTGCGTTGCCAGTCTTGATCTTCGACAAGGTACATTCTTTCAAATTGAGCATTTGGAAAATTTTTCTATGCCTTTTTGAAGAGAACATGAATGAAGTGCAACTCCGGATAGATCCCTTCAGATCTTTCTTGTGAAGGTGTGGGATCAATCTGAGTCAATTCGAGCTCCAGAGAGCTCGAATTGGGTGGAGGAAGGTGGACGGTGTCTGTCTCCCATCACTTGAGGGATGATAGATCACCCACCGTCCATTCCACATGTTTGGAATGGAAGACTGTGATTAATCTGCTAGATTTGATTTGATTTAATCCTTAAGAACCGTGGGTTTAATCTCCACCATTTGACCTTAGATCGGATGGCGGGGACGAAATCGCATCCACCGCCAACATCGTCAATGCTGACTCGGATGCATTTAAACAACCAATCTTGCCATGTGGAAAGTGCATTATGTCAACGCTCCGTGTGGCGCTAATGAGTTTAGCTTAATTAAGACTTAATTAATTATTTTAATGGCTAAAACTTTGATAAATCATTACTAATTATAGAAAAATCTAAAAAATACAAATAAATACTAATTTTAAAGGTAATTTAAAGGAGAATAAATTAAAAAAATTATTTAATTTTGTACAATAATTAAGGCTTAATTTGGGTTTAAGTATAAACTTAATTAGCTTAATTAAGCCATAATTACTTAGGCAATTAATTCCAAACTTTCCTTATTGATTTAATGGGATGATCTCTACCTCCCATAATTTTCTTAGAATTTATTGCTTGATTAATTAAGAAAATTGATCATTAGAACCCTAATTACTCCCTTAATCAATTTAATAATTAATTAACACCCTAAACATCAACAAATTAATTAATTAAACTTATTAATCACTGTTCAACAGTGAATGGATAAGGGTGTGGGATTAAGGCCTCTTTCCTAACCTCTTTTCCTAAGTCCATTCCATCTTAAAGAGGGTTAATTAATATGAAGTTAATTAAGGGTTTAATTAATTGATTAAGTGGCTTAATTAATCAAATTGAAATCCAAATCACATCAGATAATTGACAATGAAATTAAGGGTTCCTCTTTATGTGTTTAATGACATAAAGTCACTTAAGAAAATTATGATTAAACTATAAGCATGGAAAAATCATAAAAGTACTTAATTAGGTTCTTTAACTTAATTAAAAATTAATCATGAGCCATTTGCATTAGGCCCTTTAGGAGCATTGCAATTTTATTTTTTCACATGTTCATGTCATTTGTGGCTCATAATTAAGTGGTTAATCAAATTAATGAAGCATAGGTAAGGGTAATTAATTGATTTAATTAGTGATCCAACTTAATTAATTCATAAAATCCACTTAATTACCTTTCCTTAAACTAAATAAAATCACCAACTTGGGAATGGGATTAAAACAACAAATGATAAGTGCTCATCCTTAAATCAGGTCAAATGCAAAAATCAAATTAATAATAAGCTTTGGTTGTCTTTAAACACTTTTATTTGATGTGATTTTCCTTAGGAATTAATTTAGTTGAATAAACCATGTGTTTATATTTAGTTATTCCTTTCCAATCACTTCTAAATGTTGTATGTCATATGAATTCATGCAATGATTCTTTCAAATTCAGATGAATCAAATTGGAAGTTATTAATGTAAGCTTGCATGTGTTGACTTAATCTAATTATATGTGTGGCTATTATCACTATTAAATCAAAAAGTATTTTTCAAACTTTATAATTTATTGATAATATGTGGAGTGATAGTTATGAATACATATAGGATTTGCATGTGCTTATAGCTTAAATATGTGAAATGAAGCTCTCTTTCCTATGTTTTCATATGGATTCATGTAGAATGTTAATGAGCATATAGTCTGGACATCCTGGGAATATGAGGCTTTAAGTAACCCCAAGGAGGTCATTTGATTACCTCACTTCCGTTGTTTAACAATGACATGCACTTATTTGATTTCATTTTTATGTATTTTTATATTAGAATTTAGATAAAACTTTAATTCATATACATAAATAATTCAACTAAATGAAAATACAATATTGCATGATTTTCTATTCTTATAATTACTTATATGTTCTTATGTATTTATGATAGCAAGTGTTTAGTCTGAACATCCTGAGATACGAGGCTTTAAGTAGTCCAAAGGAGGTCATTTTATTACCTCACTTCCCTAGTTTAACAATGATGTGTACTTGCTTACATCTTTTATACATTTGCATGTGTAGTTGATTAGAGAATGGTAATCCACCTTTTCTACTATAAATACATTCATCCATGATCATCTATGTCATAAAATACATTATATATAAATTAGTTTCTCTTTCCTATGTTTATATATAGATTTACATAGATTTGAATAATAATATATATAGTCAGACAACCATGGAATATGAGGATTTAAGTAGCCCCAATGAGGTCATTTGATTACCTCACATCCTTGGTTTAACAATGACACATGCTCATTTAATTTTTCCTATGTATATTTGTATTATAATTTGGATAAAGCTTTAATTTACATATATAAATGATTCAATCAAGTAAAATATAACTTTCAAACATATGCATCCATCACCATTTAAGTATGCCAAAAATATATTGCATGTATAGATATGCTAAGTGTTAAAGTCATATGCATGTTACAGGTGATGGAAATGAATGATTTGGTATATGTCATGTGATAGTAATTCAACCTTATTAATCTTAAGATGCCTTTTATATTGAATAGGATTATTTAAAGTTAACCTAAACTTAAGATTAATAAAATATTTAATAAGTCGTTCACTAAAGAAAACTAAATAATAAAATATACTTTATAAAGGCTAGGATGAAAAGGGGCAATCCTCTTTCTTCTCTTTATAACACTTAGATGCTAAGTGTAAATCAAGTGAAACTAAACAAATTACAAATTAAAATTCATAAATCAATTAAACAACTTGAAATGAAACCAACCTTCATGTTAAATTAAATCCTTCCACACTTAGAAAATCATAACTCTAATACTTAGTAAGACATACCACACAAAGCCTTAACACACACATTAGAACTTAGTCATCGCTTCCAGTCCTAAGTTAGGATGGTGTATGTGTGATGTATATTTTATTTTGTGATGTAATATTTTAGACTAGATGTTAGGGTGTATGTTTCATAGACTAGATGTTAGGCCTCACTTGGCGTAATCACATTTTCTATAGGGGATCATGCTTGAGGGGTTGATTAAAAATAAATATAAATGCTCCTTTTGTAGGTTGCTTAAATCCCAAAGCATAATCCAAGTTGGGATAGGTGGGCTTGGTTACTTATGTGCAGGGTGCTAAGTCCAAAATATATAACTGCTTGGGATTGTATGTATATTTAGATAACATCTATTTTGCAGGTGTAGTTAGATTTACTTTTTCCATATAAATATAATTTTTCAATAGGAATTAGGATTAGTGCTATGGGAGATTAGGATGAGCAGTGGCTAGAAAGCTTTATCCTGGATGCCCTGTGATGCCTTTGAAGCAAACACATCCAAATCAAAGAAGGAACCAATCAAATCAAGGAAGGAAGATAAGGATACATGAAGAATGAAGATCCCCATAACATGTATTCATTCTAATTATAATTATTCTTTTATATTCCGGGTTGTATAAAAGTGGAGCTCGCATACCCACCTTTTCTCTTTTCGGGATGTACGACGGAACTCAACCACACCGGCCTCTTATTCTTTTGCATTTGATTATATATTATTTGATGATTTGTTTAACTTTAGCATTAGAAATAACATACTTTTCTTAGTTTCTTAATGATTGATGCTTTAATGTGTGGCCTGAATGCAGTAGGCTCTTAGGATAAAAATAATTATTCTACCCAACTAATAACACATAATTAAAAGTTTAAAGAACTCATAACCTCATCATAAAGCCTATGCTTTAAATAAGATAATTAAAAGATTTAGTAATCTCTTAGTTGAATGTTGTATGTCTCACATCATGTATCTTCTATCACTCTTGCAAAAATGAGGGCCTCCACCCTTACACTATAAGGACTGCTTGACCCATGAGAGCAACCCTTGATGATGGAGCTTCACCCTCTCTCTTTTGATTTAGCCAATAATCTATTTCATCATGCATTTAGGCATAAAGAAATCATAAAGCTTTTCTAAAATATTGAGTCCAAAAATAAAATAAAATTTGAAAAGATTTTTGCACTTGTAGATTAAGTCATATGCTCATACTATTCATGCTCTAGTCTCTTAGGGAGTAGGTTTAGGACTTTAGTCTCTTTCAAATTAAATAACAAGCCTAACCATCTTGCAAATTCATAAAACCATATTACATGGATTTAAAGCGTAGGAGGTGTTAGCTGGCGGCCACTCCAAGCAATTATAAGTCTAGAATTCAGACGAGTTTACTCTCTCTTGTGAAGATAAACACTTATGTACACTTTTTGGTTAGATTTAGGGCATGCTTTAGCTTGTACTAAAGTTTTGTAGATTTAGGATTTGAGATAGCTATTTTTTCAATGAATGTTGTATGTTCTCACATCATTCATATCATCTTATTTCACTCTTGAATAGGGAGGGTCTCCATTCTTGCACGATAGGAGATATACTTGACCTTTGAGGGTGATCCCTTGTAGTGGAGAACACTTCCTCCCATTAATTTAGCCCACAACCTTATTTCATCATGCATATAGGCATAATTATCCCAAGCCTTAGTCCAAAATGAATGTGTCAAAAATAGTGTAAAAGATTATAAATTTTACATTAGTTTAAGTCATATTTCCATGTCAGTCATGATCTAGTCTCTTAGGGAGTGAGTTTAGAATTCTAACTTCCTTCCTAATTAAATAATAGCCTATACTATCTTGCATTTACATAAGACTGACCTACATGATTTTAAAGCATAGGAGGTGTTAGCTGGCGGCCACTCCAAGCTGTTGTAAGCCTAGAAAAGTCATGATGGGTTTGTCCTCTCTTGTAGAGGTAAACCATTATGTCCCATTTTTTGATAGACTTAGGTCATGCTTTTAGCTTGTGCTAAAGCATCCTAGATTTAGGTTCTAAAGCTATTTATTTCCTTCATGCTATGAGTATAAGTCCTCACATCTTAGGCATTTCCACAATCTTGTGTTAATAGATTATAAGCCCTAATATTCTAATAAAAATTCCAACTTAAACAAAAATAAATTCTCTCTTTCAAATATGTAAAGCCTCGCTATAGGGTAGACCAGAGTACTCATTACGCTTTCTAGTATCATGATTTCTCTTTACTTATCCTCTTTTAGAATCTGTAAATAAGTCTTTCTACTTAAACTCTCCCACTTGACTTTCATAATACCCAATCCTTTGATATTCTAGCTTTGAAATCTTTTGATATATTTATTTATGACTTTAATCAAGTGTATTCTTAGAAAATTTCTATTTCCTAAGACGTAATTAACTATGAAAGCTTGCTTCCATAGGGAACTCAAGAACCTGGAAAAAAATAAACCTTGCTATACTTGTCCATGTAAAGTACGAGAAAGATCTTTGGTATATACGAAGACCCATCTACCTTAAGAGTCCTTATTAGCTTATTAAGTCTATTGTAGGGTTATGTTTACATCTTTTGAGATGTACATCATACCTTAATCTCATACCCGATCATTTCAATAAGTACCTCCTAAGATTTGTACGGTTTTCCTATAGCTCCAAATTAAAACACCACATTAGCTAACTTAATTCAAGACATATGACATTAGTTTTTAGCTAGCCTTAGGTGCCCTAAGATCATAGGACTTATCTTAAGTTACCCTAAACTTTCTCTTGAACCCACCTCATAGTACAAAGAAGTTTGGTAAATTTATTTGACTTCTAACCAAATTAGAATTGAACAAAATAACAGTGAATCTAATTTATATTTATATTGATTTACTAGGTTTTGACAATTACTTTATGTGATTACAACCCATTTTATTGTCACTTGAGATCATCATGGACATAAAGTTATTGATCATAGTCAAATCATGTTTGACCATGAAAATTTCATTCATCATAAAAAGTTAAAATGATTTACAATCAAATCTAAAAGTTTTTTACTTTGCTTTTATAAGATCCTAATCACTTATAGGTTTTCTTAGGTCATACTTAAACTTAACCCCACCTTAGCATTGGGAAAACCTTGGTTAACCATAGGTTGAATGATTGACCTTAAGTCAATTTGAAAAATTCAATTAAAATCAGATCTACCATTTTTTTAAAGAGCCTATTGTACTTGATTATTAGTAATAATAAAATAATATTCATCATCATATATTAGTTCTATAATATAAAAGCCAATATTGATTTTTTTATTTTAATTTGTTGCATTTAATTTTTCATAAATTGTTTTAATATTGTGCTCTCCCTTAGACAAATTACACTTTGCCAAACCTCAGTTAATCAATTTCTTTTCTTTGAGATATCAATTAAAGATAATTCCACTATTTCATTAGAAGAACCATTTTTAAATATATATATATATATATATATATATATATATATATAATTTTTTAAGTGATAATTTCCTTGAAGATATGATTAATTAATCATTAGAGCTTGGCTTATATAAAACTTGTACCTTAAAATAACATAAATTATATTTCATTCTTTTACATTAGATAAGAAAATTTTACTAGGGATAAGGACCAATTTTAAAATTTAAATCTTTTTAATTTTGATTTACAATAAAATTTATTTCTTTTTTTGAAATAAATATTATTCTTTATAAAGCATAGTTATTAAAATTATATTTTAATACAAAAACACATTTTCAATTTGAACTTTTACTAAGAATTTGTTCTATCTTTAGAGAAAAAGCTTAAGCTCAAACCATGTTTTGTTGACATTATTGTATTAGAGACTATATGGATTGAGGAACTTTCAAGAAAAAGTAACTTAATAGATGAACATACTCTTCATGTTGAAACCCTATAAAGCTTCCTAGTAGGGTCTCTAAATGATTGAGAAAATATAAATTAAATTTAAAATTTTATTTTGTTGAGTGATCTTAACCAATTATATGTAATCCTAGGAGAAAGTAAACAAACAAATTATCTTATTTATTCTATGAGCACTCTTGATTAGAGAAACACTTGATATTTAGTAGAAATGCTTAAAATATTTATGCATTGCCTTAATGAAAAATCACCCTCCTCAAAATAAAAAATATATAAATATGGTAGAGTTGTGCCTCCACTCTTCACTCGTGTTAGGGTCTATTTGGAATAGTTGCAGTGATATGAAAATGTAGTGATGGAGTTGTTAGAAAAACTACCAATTAAGAAGTTGTGGTGGCTATTACAATTTTTTATTTTAAAAATGTCAGATTGTAGCTTTTTGGTAGCCACCGCACTCTATCAAGTTTGGTTAGGAAACACAACTTTACCACTATAGCTTCTACAAAATATAGCCAAAACATAGTTCCTTAATTGCCATCAACAATGCAGTTCGAACCACACTAGGGGCAAAACGTTGCCCCAAATTCAACCTCAAAAAGATCTTCTCAGACTATCAATATACTTTGAATGTCTACTAACCTACTCAACATCAAGCAAAACCACTTAGGAGATTCGAATCATCAATGGTGCCTCAATGATGTTGCTCCTAAGTTTGATAGCGCTAAGGTTTTATTTTTCAAGATTGATCCTTATGGTTGTTTCTAAAATTTGAATGCTCCTCCCGCTTCCTTGTTTGTATGCACCGCTCCTCTTAGTCCATAACATTTAGTTTCTTAATAACTCAGGTGGAACATTTCCCTTTTTCAATTTGTAGTTATATTGTCCTCCTCTACTTGGTCGAGTGGAACATATAATTGATTTCTCACAATCTCACAATATAATTGATCATTGTAGTAAATTTTTATATTCCTACAAAATAATTATTAAAAAATTCATCATCAAAATAAATATATATGTTATTCATATTTTAAGAAACATATATATAATAATAATAATAATAATAATAATAATAATAATAATAATAATAATAATAATTTATGAAGAGTTACACACATATCACATAATTATTATGTATTTACCTATGACTTATTTATTACAGTTGCACTCAATTAACATACACAATTGTGCAGTATACTAACTATTAATCTTTAGATATCATGTTCAGTTTTAACTGATAACTCTTTCCCACCTGACATGGCTAGCATGCTCTGTAGGTCGAAATAGGCCTGTTGTAAACTTGTGGCACATCGACAACATCAGAGGCTGACAACTTATGTCCCCTAAATATGGTCCCTAACGATCATTACATGATCGTTTCCTCCACCCCTCCGCTCTCATATATAGAATTCCATCTTCATGCTTCCATCAATTGAATTTACAAGTCCTCTATCTGTCTGTCTTTATCATTTTCTATCTGTATCTCTCTCTATATTTATCTATATCTTCAATTTTTTGTGCCTCCCTATATTCTTCTGATATGTTTTCGAGTTCTATCTCTCTATACTTGTTTCACGTTGAAGAAATGCTGGAAGATATAATTCAATCACCGGAGGAGTTCTCCATTGAAGTGATTCTCTATAACTCAATTCTTTTTTTAAATGTTTCCACAAAATGATTCATTTTTATTAATTTATGAAGGTTTGAATGTTACTTATACGGTTTTGTTTGTGCCATAAGCAATTTTATTTAAGCATTTTATGAGGTAAGTTTTATATATTCATTTATTATTATTATTTTTTAAGCTTTGGAAGGATTTAATGCATGTTATTCATCTAATTGTTACAATTTTTTGGTGAAGGAGATTTGGATCCTCTCCAATCTTTATAATAGTTGTGGAGACCAAGACAATATTTAATTATCTTCTTCACTCTTTTTTTAATTTTTTATAGTGCTGATTACTTAATTGGGAAATCTTAAGGTCTAGATCCCAATAAAAATATTTAATTCATTATAATTTATAAGTGTGAATTCATGAAGCATTTCATAATTAAAAATACTTATTTTACTCAATTGCAAATGTCAATCACACATATACTATAATAACTACTCGTCGTACTCACATGAATTGAAGTAACTTGCTTGAGCTTGAAAGCTATATTGTATAATTAGTCATTCATTTTACTTGATAGAAAACATGCATGTCTTATGACTATTTGTTTATTACGTGACTTGCATGCTTATTATGTGCAAAAATTCAACATCAACCTCTCTTCAATTATATATATATATATATATATTAATGTTTGATCATCCATAGCATCTCATCAGTAGCATCTCTTTGATGAATAATTAATTTGGCTTCTTAGCGGTGAAAAATTTTATTCACTACTTATAAAATAACTAGAGATATTGGAGTTAACTAAGAAATTGTAAGATTTTATTCGCATAATAATTTAACTAAAAAATTTTATTCTTATAATTGCGCATAAATTACTTTGATTTCTTGCATTTTTTTAAATCTTTTTAAACAGTTTTATGGCTTAAAGATTTGATCTTGAATGTAACAGGACTACCTTCCAATCCTATAGCAGACGAAATCCTCAACTTGGATTGGGTGGATGCCTTTTTTGAAGATACTATCAACTCCCCAAATGTTCTTACCTTGCTTTGACCTTTCCGTAGCCTCCGGAAACAGTCATATAACGAACATTAGTTCCTACATTCGGTGGACTACAAGACCACGTATTTTAAAACATGTTTTCCTATTTTTCCTATTTTTCTGTTAAAAATTGTGAATTTATATTATGAAAATAAAAATATTATTGAAGATTTATTATTCAGATTTTTTTATATGATACTTCTAAAGATGATATCAATCTTGTCGAACATCATAAAAGGATTCATATATAGAAAATTTATCTCAATTAAGAAGAGATAAAATTTATAAGAATGATATATATTATGCTTACAAAAGTTTATATAGTTATGAGAAATAATTAGTAATAGTTTGTATCACAAATTCTATTTTTAACTCATGTCTTCAATTACTTCAATTCATATGAGTATGACGAGTAGTTATTATAGTATATATAAATGATTGGCATTTAATATTGAGTAAATTAAATATTTTTATTGAAATCTAGATCTTAATATTTCCCAACATAGTAGACTGAAGAAGATAATTAAATATTGTCTTGCTCTCCACAACTATTATAAAAATTGGACAGGATCCAAATCTCCTTCACCAAAAAAAAAAAAATGTAACAATTAGATGAAGAACATGCATTAAATCCTTCCAAAGCTTAAAAAAATAATGATAATAAATGAATATATAAAACTTACCTCATAAAATGCTTAGAAAAAAATTGCTTATGGCATAGAAAAAACCCTATAAGTGACATTCAAGCCTTCAAAAATTAATAAAAAATGAATTATTTCGTAGAAACATTTTAAGTTGTCGGCCCTCGATGTTGCCTGAGACATTCACAACAATGGCCTATTTCAACTCACAAAGCATGCTTAACCATGTCACTGGGAAAGGGTTCTCATAAAAGTAAAACTGAAGATGCTAAAAGAATTGAATTATTATTATTATTTAATAATTATTTTGTAAGAATATAAAAATTTACTATCTTCATATCTTGAAAACAAGGTAAAGAATTGAAAGAAAATATTAGTAAACCTTTTTTTTTTTGCTACGATTTGGAAAAGGGAAATGTTTCACCTGAGTTATTAAGAAATTAAATGCGATGGACTAAGAGGAGTGGTGCATACAAACAAGTAAGAGGAGAGGCGCATACAAAGAAGTAACACAAGTTTATTAATTATTATTTCTAATGAGATTGCCAACATACACTCTATAGGTCTTCCACTTGACTTTGTTTGTTTACAAGTTTAGAACAGACCTCCTCATAGAAGGGTTATAAAAGAAAAATAGGAATCTAACCACAATGTTGGTTTAGTATAAGTGAATGAGAGAAAATGCTCTTATAAGTTTTTTCGTGCAAGTGAGACATGTACTTGAGGTCATGAAGAAAGATATACAATTAAGATTAGAACTATTAATTAAGATTTATTGGACATAGCTTAAGATCTTTTTGTAGTTATATGGCATACTTATATAGTTGAGATCATTCCTAGTCAAGAGAGTTTTGAGAGGTGTTAACCTCACTTTTGGAGTGAGTTCTTAACTTCCTCATCATAGATCTGGACGCTAAGAGCTCCTTAGTCTTAAGACACTTCTAGTGATTAGGTGAACACTTAACCTAAGTCTAGAGACTTAGAAGGATTAGCTATTGGAGTAGGTCATGCCTTAGAGACTTAGGAAGACTTGCCAACCCTATGGCTCAAACCCAATCCATGCTTCCTTTCTCAAACAAAACCTTAAATCTAATTCAAATCCAAATTATGAATCAATTCCAATTCAAATGATTGAAAGCCCTTTGATTTTATCTTATAAACTTAGCCTTAATCAAATTTAAATCAACCCCAATTCAATTGATTTTCTCAAATATCCATTCAATCTCAAATCAAATTTCAAATTAAATTCCAACCCAAATTCCAAATCAAATGACTAGAACCCAAAATCAAATTCAAATTCCAAAATCTCTTCCTAAGCCATATGAACCACCATATGCTTAGCCAAAACCCCTTTAAAAAATCAAACTTGGTTGATTTCTTTAGAAATCAATCATTCCTTCATTTATATTCACAAATATAAATTTAATCCAAATTCAAATGATCCAAATCAAATCAAACTAAATCAAACTAAATTAAGACCTTTCTTAAGCCATATGGACTTACCTCCATAAGCTTAATCAAATCTCAACCCAAATTAACCCAAACTCAATTGATTTCTTTATAAATCAATTATTCCTTCATTTATAAATCAATTATTCCTTCATTTAAATGAAACTCACCATCCAATGACAAAAAATAAATCAAACTAAATTAATTCCCTACTTAAGCTCTTTTGACCTAGATCCTTAAAGTTGGTCAAATTTGCTTCCAAATTACTCCAAACTCAAGTGGTTTTCTCATGAATCATTTATATATTCATTTATATTCACAAATATAAATGGAATATAAATCCAAATAGCTAAAACCAAACCTAAATCAAATCAAAATTTTAATTTTAGCCTTTTAAGCCAATTTCTTAAACTTGGCCAAATCTATCCAAATTAATTCAAAACCCATGGATTTCTTCATGAATCAAGCATTCCTTCAATCACTCACCCAAATATTAATATAAACTATAATTATCAAACCAAACTCAAGTCAACCCAAGTGAAGCCCAAGTTACCTTTTTGACTTGAAAATTTCAAGTGAGCCAAAATTCATTACACTCCAAATTGATTGTAGTTGGATTTATATTTCAATCCTAGCTCATATATGAGTTCAACTAAACTTGAATCAAGCTAAAACCTAACAAATTGATCTATTTAGGTCTACTTGACCCAAAGTGACCTAAGGGACCTTATTGAGCCAAATTCTAATCCCACCTAAATTAGATTGAACCAAGGTCATTCAAACCTCATATCATAATCAACAATCATCCCAGGGTGATCAACTACCTTGAATTGGGTCAAACCAAGTCAACTTGGTCTTTTGACTAAGTCAACCTTTAGCCCAAATGAAACCCAAACTAGTCAAAACCCACCATATACCAAATTGATTAAAACCATTAATTTAAACCCATTCATAATCAATGATGTAACATTACCAAACCCTTAATTGAGTCAAACCAAGTCCAATTTACTGTTTGACCTAAGTTGGCCCAAATTGGCCTAAAAAGTTAAAATGGGTTAAATAATGATTTAACTCAAATTGATTACAACCAATGGCTCAAGTTCATTCCAAATCATTTATTTAACTTGACTAAAGCCATGATTGAAACCAATTGGTCATTGACCAATTACCAAATTTAAAAAGCTTGGCCAAAATCTAAATTAAACCCAAATCAAACATAACCAAAGCCTACAATCATTTTCAATTAACCAATTAAACATGAATCAACATCTAACCCAACCCAATTTGGTCAACTTGACCCATTTGATCCATTTGATTTCAAATGCTCCAAAATAAAAATTAAGCCAAATTAATCAAAACCGCTTGAACCAAAAATTTTTAAATCATCATTTAAACCAAAAGCTTGGTTTGACCCAATTTGACCAATCAATAACCCAATCCAACATAAACCCATTTGACCAAATGAAGCCAAAACACCCAAAACCAACTCATGGGATCCTAAGGGCTAACCAAGCTCAATCCTAATTGACCCCACGTCAGCCCAAAATCATCCCAAAAGCAAAGTGGACCCCACCCAAAGGGATTAGCCATTGGACAAACTCCTTCACATAGGATTCCTCCCTCATTTAGAAAAGTCCACTATCCCATCACTTGGGCAGCCATCCAAGTGCCAAATGGGATGTGCGTAGCCTTCCTAGCCCAACCTATGCGAGCCTAAGATCTACCATGGACCAAAGGAAACCCAACTCTTCCTCTTTACTCAAAGCCCAACCCCATGGACAAAGGAAAGAGGAAATCTACCACCACATGCCCATATTCTGCCTTGGACCTCCTACCATAGCTTCGTCCACTCCAATCATGGCATGTGGAATCGATCAAGATCTCTTCGAAGGACATGGTGAACCAAATGGACGGCCCCATCCATCCATCAAGCTCGGTATACTCCCTCAATTCCCGGGACACACAATTCAAATTCATTAAGCTTCCTGGGTGTTCAAAACCTTAGAGCATTTACAAGCCTTCCCAAGCCTCCCTCGATCGAAAGTTCTCTCTCCCGTGCAAAACCAAAATAGGGGAGGGTGCCTCCAATCCAAACTCCTCCATTTCACAATCAAACTTCAATTCCTCTTGCACACACCATCCTTGTGTGTCAAGCCAATTTCCTCCAAATCCACCTCATGAGTTCAATCAAACCAATGCTCAAAGGAGATCTTGTCTCTGAGCAATCCACTAATGCTAAAACTCAAGATTTTACCAAACTCAGCTTCCTCATCAATCACCCTGCTCAGTGAGGCCATTAAAATCATCCCGAAAATTGTGCTTTTCAAAGTGAACTTGCATTTGAGCCCATTCTAGCTGTTGATCCTTGTGGATCCTTCCTCGGGTTGAGTTTGAGCTGAGCTTTGAATCCATGGCACGAAGCTGTTGTTGCTCAAATGGGCGTCCATATGATTGAACAGATGGTGATCAAATCAAGATCCCTCTATTTTCTCCTGTGAGAATCATATCAAGATCGACGGTCACAAGAAAGCCATCCTTCGCCAAAACTGATTGTGACAACTTAAATAAACCCATCATGCCATGTGAAAGCATCAGAGGCAAGTGATTAGGGCTTTAATTAGGTTAATTAATTTTTAAGGTTGAATCTTTCAAAATTCATAACTAATTGTAGAAAAATCTTAAAAAATATAAATGAGGGCTCATTTTAAAGGTATTTCAGAGGGGAATCTATTAAAAATGTCAACAAGTGATTTTAGCTTAATTATAATTTAATTAAAAAATTAATTAGCCTAACTACTCTTTGATTAAGCATCTAATTAACTCAAAATTTAGAGTTTAGGGGATGATTTGCCTCCCTATTTTTCTTGAAATTTATTGAATAAATGAGGGAAATTGGTTAATTGCATTAATTACCCTCTTAATTCAATTCATGATTAATTGAGCAAATGATAAATCAATCCATTAATGATCCATCTATTAATAGTGAAGTCATTAAATGATTTGGGTTTATTTTTTATGACCATTTCATTAAGTTTATTTCAAATTAATTAATAGCCACTTAATTAATCAATTAAAAAAGGGAGTCTAATTATTTCAAAGCCTAATTGATTGTTTGAAATGACTTGGGGATTGGGATTGAGTCCTCTTCCTTGATCTCTTTAAGTTAATCAATATAATTAAATTATAATCAAATGATTAATTAACTAATTAAGTGCAATTAATTTTAAATCCAATTCATTCTAACTTTGATTAATCAACCTTGGGTAGTTCTTTAGATGATACTAGTCTAAAGATATTTAATGCAAATTATGATTAGCTTACATGTGTGAGAAAAAAAAAAATTAAACAAATCCTTTAAGCTTAGTTACTATTAATTATGAGCTAATGATTAGGCCCTTTATTTATTTGATACTTTACTTTTATATATTGTTGATCTCATTGGCTATTATTTAGTTAATTAATTTGACATTAGGTTTAATTAATTAATTTAATTGACCAAATGTAAAAATCAATTAAATTGCTTTTCATTAAATTGAATTGACTCACATATGGGTAATGGGACTAGGATTCTCAAACCTCACATCCCTTAAATCAAATCAAACATGAATTCAAAAATGGATTTAAAAAATTTTGATTTATTTTAAATAAGCTCTTTTAATGTGATTGTCCTTAGAAATTAGTTGGATTGAATGAAATTACATGCTTGTGTTATTTTATTTCTAATCATGTTAAAATATTGTATAACTTTAGTCATAATTTCTTTCAAAATTTAATTAAATAAAATGATTTCCTTTATGTCAAATTTGATAGTCTAAAGATATTTAATGCAATTATGATTAGCTTACATATGTGAGAAAATCATAAAAATAATTAAACAAATCCTTTAAGCTTAGTTAACTATTAATTATGAGCCAATTGCATTAGGCCCCTTTTATTTCTTAGGAGTATTGATACTTTACTTTTATATATTGTTGGATCTCATGTTGGCTCATCATTATTTAGTTAATTAACTTAAGGTGACATAGGTAAGGGTTTAATTAATTAATTTAATTCATACCTCAACCTAATTAAGCCATAAAATCAATTTAATTGCTTTTCATTAAATTGAATTGACTCACATATGGGTAATGGGACTAGGATTAACAAACCTCTTTCACATCCCTTAAATCAAATCAAACATGAAATCAAAAATGGATTTAAAAAATGTTGGTTTATTTTAAATAAGCTCTTTTAATGTGATTGTCCTTAGAAATTAGTTGGATTGAATGAAATTACATGCTTGTGTTGTTTTATTTCTTTCCAATCATGTTAAAATATTGTATGCTACTTGTAGTCATGCATTCATTTCTTTCAAAAATTAATTAAATAAAATGATTTCCTTTATGTCAAATTTGCATATGTTGACTTAATTAGAAATATGTGTGGCTATTATCACTATTAAATCTCAAATATATTTTCAAAAGCTTATTAATGAATAATAATATATATTGTGACTTTAGTTACATATACATAGGAGGTGCATGTGAATATAAGCTTAGTGTATGAAGTGAAGTCTCTTTCTTATATTCACATGTTGATTTGCATAAGTTTGAATATTAATGAGTATATTAGTTTGGACATTCTGGGGATGCACGACTTTAAGTAGCCTTAAGGAGGTTCCTACCTCACTCCCCTAGTGCAGAATAATGGCGACGTACCTGTTTGATTTCATTCTTATGCATCTTGACATTAGAATTGGGATAGAGCTTTAGTTCATTAACATAAATAAATTAATTAAATCAAACTCTACTTTGGTGTAGTTTTCTATTCTTATAGTTGTTTATACATCCATATGTATTTAAGAATAGCAGGTATATTAATCAGGACATTTCGAGGATGCACGGCTTCTAGTAGTCCCAATGAGGTTCCTACCTCACTCCCCTAGTGCAGAACAATGGTGACGTACTTGCTTAAAACTTTCATACATTTGAATGTGTATTTAGCTAATGAACCTCTCTTTTATTAAGAAGACATGCATTCATATTTTGTTCAAGTGGTTGGATTGATTAGTCATATGATTTAGAGTTCTTTTCTTATGCTTTTATATAAGAATTTAGATATAGTTTTAAATTAATATGACAAAATAATTTAACCAAATGAAACATCAATTCCAAGTACATTTTCTTACATCCATCATTTAAGTGTGCTAAGGTATAAATTGCATGTATAGTTATGTTTAGGACTTAATCATATGCATGCTATATATGATGGAAAGAAATGACCAAACAAGTGTTATGTGATAGTAATTAATTCCAATTAATCTTAAGATGATTTTCTTATTGAATGAGAATATTTAAAGTGAACCTAAACTTAGAATTAATTTAAAATATGTAATAAACTAATCACTAAAGAGAATTGATTAATTAATTGGCTTTAGATGTGACTTAAGGTAGGGATGAAGGAGAGTGATTCTCTCTTTCCTTCTCTTTATAACATTTAGTTGTTTAGTGTAAATCAAGTGAAATGAAAGAAACATTAAGTAAAATTTATAAATCAATTAAACCACTTAAAATGAAATCAACCCTTTATAATTAAATGTCCTTCATACTTAGAGAATGATAACTCTAAAGCTAGTTAGAACATACCACACAAGCCTTAATACACACACATCAGATTAAGTCACCATTTCTAGCTTTATGTTAGGGAGGCATGATTTGATGCATATTTTTTTGATGTATGTATGTTAGGTATATTTTCATTGGACTGTTGTGATTAAATTATGTCTTATGTAATAGATTTTGCATAAGGGCTGCTTAAAAATAAATATGAATTCTCTCTTTTGTAGGCCACTTAACCTCTAAGCATAATCTAAGCCAAGATAGGTGGACTTGGTTACTCATGTGTAGGGTGCTAAGTCCAAAAAATATATATAACTTGGTTATATGATGTGTTTAGCTAACACTTATCTAGAGAGTTACTTTTCATATTTTTGATGTAATTTTATTAGGAATTAGGATTAGTGTTATGGGGGAATTAGGATGAGCGGAGGCTAGAAGGCTTTGTCCTGGGAGGCCCCCGTGATGCCATTGAAGCAAGCAAATCCAAAGGAGGAATGAAGGAGACATGAAGAAAGAAGATATGAAGACCCCCATAGCATTTATTCATTTATAATTGTAATTATTCTTTCATATATCTAAGTTGTGGCTACCCATTTTCTTTTTTCTGTGCAACCAACTTTATTTATTATTCTTTTATGTTGAGTTTATAAATTATTTGATGCTTTGTTTATAATTGTGTAATAGAAATGACATGTATTTTGCTAGCTTCTTCATGTATGATGATTTAATGTATGGCCTGGATCTGATTAAGCTCTTAGGGAATAATTAATTCTTCTATCCCAACTACAACTTATAACTAATTTTCTAAATAACTCATAACCTCATTTAAAGCCCATGTATTAAATCAAGATAGTTAAAAGATTTAGTAACTTAGTTGAATGTTGTATGCTTAATATCATGCATATCATCTTGTTTCATTCTTGCTAAGAGAGGGTTTCCATCTTTGCATGATAGGGGAAGACTTGACCTTTGAGGGCCTCCCTTATGATGAAAAACACCTCTTTCTCTCTGATTTAGCCAATAACCCTATTTCATCATGCATTTAGATATATAAAATCTAATAGCCATTATCATTATTCATACCCCTCATGCTTTAGTCTCTTAGGGAGTGGGTTGACTTTAGTTTCTTTCTAAATAATAAGAACCTAACCATCTTGCAAAATATATGACTTGACCACATGGTTTTAAAATGTAGGAGTTAGCTGGCTAGCCACTCCAGGGAGTTATAAGTCCAACAGTCGGGTGGTTTACCCTCTATTGTGGACGTAAACAATATACCCATTTTTCACCTTAGATTTAGGATGTGCTTTGGCCCTTGCTAAAGCTCCCTAGATTTAGGATCTGAGATTATTATTTCCCCTGGGACTATAAGCATAAATCTTTACCTCTTAGGGATTTCCACAATCTTGTATTGTGGGATTATAAGTTCTAGTTTTCTAATAAAATTTCAACTCAAATATATAATTCTCTCCAATTTCAAATATATAAATCCCAACCATAGGATAGTTTGGGATGCTCACTAGGCTTCCTACTATCATGTGCATCCCCTAATCATCTCCTTTTGGCTTCGATAATAAGTCTCTCTTTTGATCTATCCCACTTGATTTTTCAAACATAATCAATTTATTGATAGTCCTATCTTTGAAATCTTTGAAGACAACAAATGCCTACTTTAATTGAGAGTATTCCTAAAAAACTCACCTTCTTTAGGATATAATTAACTATAGGGGTTTGCCTCCATAGGGAACTTTAGAACCCAGTTTAAATAAACCCTACTTTATTCATCCATGTAAAGTAGGGAAAAAATCTCTGGTATATTCGAAAACCCATCATGCCTTAGGAGTCCTTGTTAGGTGACTAGGTCCATTAGAGGGTAGTGATTTCTATCTTTCGAGATAGTGCACTATTCTTAATGTCATACCTGATCACCTCAATAAGTACACCCTCGATCATCATGGTGCCCCTCATACATATATTTAAAAATAAATGCCACAAGAGGTCAAATGCTATATAATAATTTTTACTTGTAGGAAGGTGTTACTTATTGAGATTACATATTTTAGAAATAATCACAAGAATCATTTTGTGAAAAATAAAATCTTTAATAGTTGAGCACAATCATACTTAGGAGCAACATCATCGAGACTAGGGTGTGCATTAGTTGGTCAGAACCAAAAAATTGAACCAAACCTAGCTTATTTGGTTAGTCTGGTTCAATTTTAGAGATCAATGTTTGATTTTTGGGTTTTTGTGTTTGTTCAGTGTTCAGTTTGATTTTGTTTAAAAAAATTTTGGTTTAAAGAAACTAATCAATTGGAAAAAAATTAATTAGGCATGAGGGCTCGGCCGACTCGACCCATCCACCACTCTGCGAACCGCATGAACGTGTCCCATGTAAAATAAGGGTTTAACTGTTTAATACTACTTCAAGTTTTTGACGCTTCGATCTTTCGACTGATGTTTTGTTCCTTAGCCTTAGGCATTGGCCTTCCTATCTTTTTTGCCCTAGTCACTCATGCCTCACGAAATGATGAGGTGAAGTTCTCTGATTCTCTGTGCTCCCAACTTCGAGTCTGATTTTGACTCTTTGAGAGGTATGAACTCAATCCCATCTCTTCTCAGTCACATCCTAGTCGATGGTCATTCTTCGTTGATTCTGTGTTGTGGCCTTTATCTTTAGGATAACTGTTATAGACCCGCAATCAAGGAAGAATTGAAGAAGGGGTAGCCTTTTGTAGGTGAGGTTTATATGATTTTAATTATTGCCTTTGAGATTGTCTTCCACTTCTTATTTTCTTTGTCGCTATTCAATTTTGATGGAGCTAGGGTTTGAAGTTGAAGTTGATGTTCCTAGTGATTGAATGACCTACTGTTTGCCTATATTTATGCAAGGCATATTAGTATTCATTCATGATGAGTTGATGAGTTGATGAAAATGATATTATCTTTTTTCTTTTTGTTAGATGACTAAAAAGAAGATATTTACATTATTTTTGCAACCTTATAAGTTATAAGGCTTGAATCTTGACGTAGTCTTCAAACATATTTATGTATTACTCATTTTAGTGAGTTGGGAGTTGGGACTTGGGTGGTCGGATTTTGTATTTATGATGGCTGAATGAATAATTCATTTTCTATTTTCTTTGGGTTGCCGGATGGCTAAACTAAACTTTTTTTGATTTTTTGTGCAAGCCTATAATGTTGTCATCAAATTCATGGAACTATTAAAGCCTACCATGCAAGCATCTAATTATTTATAGTGGTGTGTATCTTACTTATTTGTTTTTCTCATTTTATCTAACAATTCGTAAAGGATCATTTTTATGCAAGTATGCAAATAATATTATTTGGAAGGCTTTAATGCATAGAACATTGAATGCTAATGTTGAAAATGTGACATTATATGATAATGTTTGAGAATTGAGATACATTTCTTGATGGAGTTGATTGGGAAATGCAAACATGAAATAATAATATTCAATCATGCTCATCTCTTCTCAATATTATTGGGATACAACTCTTGTTGGGGTTGATTTTGTATTATTATTCATCATTGCTTACTTTGTTTATTATATGATAATTACTCATAACATTATATCATTATGATAGTGTTCAATCATTTTTTAATTAAATAATTTTATTCTTGTAATTTATTAAAGCATAATTTTTTTTTCTCATTATTGTTTGGATTTTTTAGAGACATGTCACAAGTTGGGGATAGCTCAAGTTATTAGCTATGACCACTATTATTCAAGTTCAAGTGCTAGTAATGACCATCTATTTCAAAGCAAAAGGCAAGCTCCTAAACTCTGTTTTGAGAAGGAGAAAAAGAGCAAATGCATTTATGGAAAGTCATATCAAAAGATCCAAAGACAAAACTAACATCTATGTGTCAAGAATCTCTTAGTAATGCAAAATCAAACTAAATTATACAATTTGGTGTTAAAGGTGAAGAGGAACAAGTCAAGACATGGAGATTTGATTGTGAAATATAAGAAAAGCCAAATGATGGTTAAATGAGTTATCTTTCAATAAGAATTCTCTTAATAATGCCAATGAAATACCTTCATTAGATTTGATCAAGAAAATTTATGTTAAAGGTGAAGAGGTTTGTGCAAGTCTTAAGACATGGAGATTTGATCAAGAAAATATAAGGAAAGCTTTAGCAATGATGGTTATTGCTAATGAGTTATCTTTCAAGCATGTTGAAGGTTGGGGGTTTAAAAATTTCATGTCTCAATGTTGTCCAATGTTTCAAATACCTTCATGATGGATATTGACATGTGATTATTTTTAATTTTATTTGGATGAGAGAGTAATTCTAAAACAACTATTCAAGAAGTCCTGCCATAGAGTGTGTCTAACAACTGACACTTGGACATCCATTCAATGAATTAACTATATGTGTATCACTGCTCATTTTATTGATGATGACTGGAAACTCAATAAAAGAGTTATAAACTTTTGTCCTATCTATAGTCACTGGGGTGAGCTACTTGGGCAACAGGTTGAGAAATGTCTTGTTGATTGGGGGATTGATGCAATTTTTACTGTGACAGTTGATAATGCAAGTTCAAATAATAGCATCATCACACACCTGCAAAAAAAATTTGCAAGAGAGGAGGTAGTATTCTTGGTGGTCGCTTCTTACATATAAGATGTATAGGTCATATTATTAACTTAATTGTGCAAGATGGCCTAAAAAAGATATGTGAATCTGTGCACCATGTTCGAGGAACAGTGAAATACATTCGCCAATTACCTACAAGGCTACAAAAATTTAAAGAATGCATTGACATAGAAAAAATAAAAAGCAAAAGCATGTTATGCTTAGATGTTCCTACTAGATGGAATTCCACTTTTCTGATGTTAAGTGCAGCACTTAAGTTGGAGAGAGCTTTTGAAAGATATGAGAAGATAGACACTCAATTTAAATCTCAACTAGAGAAGGAATATTCTAAAGGGCATAATGTGAAGGGAGTTTTAAAAGATGATGATTGGGAGAATGTTAGAAGATTGCTCCCTTTCTTGGAAAAATTATATGAGCTCACTTTAAGAATTTTTGGTTTTTTGTATGTGACATCAAATACTTTTTTCATGAAATTGCAGAAGTGCTTTGTCTTCTTCAAGTTTGGCAAATGGATGATGATCTAAATATGAGAAACATGGCTTCAAAAATGATGAAAATTTTTGATAAATATTGGGGTAGTATAAAAAAATGAATTTGAATATATATCTTACTTTTGGTTTAGATCCTTACAAGTTTTATATAGATATATATATATGAAGTTTGTTGCCTTATTATATATATATATATATAAAAATGAAGATAGTAGGTGGAAGCTAGGTAGAGAGTGGTCTACTTGAAAAATAAAATTCTTCTGAAGGGTCTAGTGTTTTACAAATGCAATCTTGTAGGAGAAGATATGCAATGATAGAGAAATTCAAAAGATCCAATTTTTGTAAGGATGATCTAGATAACAAATCAGATCTATCTAAGGAGTCTGAAGTCATGAAAGATAATTTTGATATTCTAGGTTGGTGGAAGGTTAATGCAATCGAGATTTTGATTCTCTCACATGGACCATGATAATTTATTATTGCCTCATAGTCAATTTTAGCACAAGTGGTTGTATTTTTGATGCATTTAGAAGTTCATTATCCCTAAAGATTGCACAAGCTATAGTATGTGCATAGGATTGGATGTGAGCAAAATGGATAGTTAATCTAGTAAATGTGGAGAAAATATTAATGACATTGACAAATTTGATGAAGGTACTTCTTAATTTCAAAATTATTTATTCATTTTATTCTTATGAATTACAAAATTTTTTTATTCATTTGCTTTATAGATTTAGTAAAATTTACAAGTGAAACACAAACTTCGTGGCTTGGCTTATGATGCTGCTTGATAATTGCTAACAAGGCTCTTCGAGATTTTATTTTATTTTATTAGTGAACTTTTAGTTTTTTTACTTAATTCTATAATGTTAAACTTCTTGCCACTTTTTTAGTTACTTGTTTACTCACTTTGCTGTTGTTTAGTCCTTCGAGAGGAAGGTTTTAGTCGTCTCATTTAATTTGCTAGTGGAAAATAATTTGGTTCGGCTGCATGTTTGGTGAGCTTGGCTGCATGTTTTGGTTTCCCTTTAACATTGATAATGCTGTTGGGACTTAGGATTACTATGATGATTTGGTTTGACTATTATTTTGGATATTCTATTAGGATTCAATTACTTTGTTGTATTAGTTTAGCTATTATTTTGGATATTTTGGGATTGGTTGAGCTTCACTCGCAGATTTGGTTTGGCTATTATTTTGGATATGGTGTTGGGATTACTTTGCAGGTTTGGCTTGACTGTTAATTTGCAAATTCTATTGGGATTAATTTGCTTGTTTAGCAAGCTTTATTGATATTTTGGTTTGGCTGTTATTATTGGATTTGGAGATTTATTTATTGCCATTTTTTTTGATGAGCTTTGGTATACTAATGTGGTGAATTTTGATTCATTTGTATGGCACCACAGATTGAGAACTTATTGAGGTGATTGGGTATGATATTGAGAATAGTACTTATCTCAAAAGATAGAAATCACTATCCCTACAATGGACCTAATCACCTAATAAGGACTCCTAAGGCATGATGGGTCATCGAATATACCATAAATTTTCTCCTACTTTACATGGATGAATAAAGTAGAGTTTATTTAGATCGAATTCTAAAGTTTCCTAGGGGGCAAGCCCCCATAGTTAATTACATCTTAAGGAAAATGAATCTCTTAAAAATACTCTCGATTAAAGTAGGCAATTATTGTCTCTAAAGAATTCAAAGATAGGACTATCAATAAATTGGTTGTATTTTAGAAGATCAAGTGGGATGGATCAAAAGGGATGAATTATTATTGAAACCAAAGGAGATGAGTAGGGAGTGCTCATGATACTATGAAGCCTAGTATGCACTCCAATCTATCCTATGGTTGGGCTTTATATATTTGAAATTGAGGAAATTTATTTATTTGAGTTGAAATTTTATTAGAAATCTAGGACTTATAATTTCACAATACAAGGTTGTGGAAATGCCTAAGAGGTGAGGATTTATGCTTGTAGCCCCAAAGTGAAATAACAACCTGAGATCTTAAATCTAAGGAGTTTTGGATAGGGCCAAAGCACGACCTAAATCTAAAGAGTGGGTATATTTTACCACCAGAGTAAACCACCATATTGACTTATTATGTGTAGAGTGGTAGCTAGCTAACTCCTCCTATGCTTTAAACCCATGTTGGCAAGTCATATGCTTTTGTAAGATGACTAAGTTGTTATTATTTAAAAAAAAACTAAGTCCTTAAACCCACTCCCTAAGAGACTAGAGCATGAGGGGTATGAATAATGACTTAAATCTAATGCAAATTTTATCAAATTTCATTTAATTTGGGACTTTTTATTTTGACACAGGCTATGGGATTTTGTATGCCTAAATGCATGAGAAGTTGATTATGGGCCAAATCAAAAGGGATAGAGGTGTTCTTCCATCATAGGCTCTCAAAGGTTAAACTTACTATCCGAAAAGATGGAAGCCCTCTCTTAACAAGAGTGAAATAAGATTATTATGCATGATATTAAACATACAACATCCAGCTAAGGGGTTGATAAATATTTTATTATTTCAATTTAATGCTTAGGCTTTTATATGATGTTATGAGTTATTTTAGAGGTTTAGTTATGAGTTTTAGTTTAGAAGAAAAATTAATTTTTATCCTAGGAGTCTAATCGTATCCAAGCCATACAACAATCACCAATCATAAATAAACTTTGAAAAGGCATGCTTCTTTTTTTTTGTAATGTGCTAGCTAAACAAAACATCAAATTATAAAGCTATCACAAAAGAATAAAAGGCTGATTTGGTCGGGTACCACCGTACAACTCGAAAAGAAATGTGGGTAACCGAGCTCTACCCTTATACAACGGATTACAAGAGAATAATTATAATTACAAATGATGAATATTATGGGGTCTTCATTCTTCATTCTTCCTTCTTCATTTCTTCATCTTCCATTTCTTCATTTGATTTGCTCCATTTCTTTCTTCCTTTTGGCTTGATTTGGATATGCTTGCTCCAAAGGCATCACATGGTACATAAGACTTGGTCTTATAACCAATGCTCATTATTATCTCCCATAACACTCATTCTAATCTTAATATAAAATTATATTAAAAGAAGGAAAGTAAATCTAGCTATACCTACAAAATAAATGTTAGCTAAACACACCATACAATCCAAGAATCATATGAATAGTTTGGACTTAGCATCCCACACATGGATAACAAAGCCCACCTGTCAACTTGGGTTATGCTTAGGGGCTAAGCAACCTGCAAAGAAAAAATATTTATATTTTTATTATAACAACCTTTAAGCATAACCTAAAAGTATGATTAGGCTAATATCTTAACATCTACTACACACATACAACTAACATCCATAAATAATACATAAAAAGCATACATCAAACCATACACCGCCCTAACATAAAGCTAGAAGTGGTGACTTAGTCTAATGTATGTACATTAAAGCTTGTGTGGTATGTCCTAACTAGGCTTTAGAGTTGTAATTTGTTAAGCGTATGGGATTTAATTTATAAAGGGTTGATTTATCTTTAAGTGATTTAATTGATTTGAAGGTTTTACTTAGTATTTTCTTTTATTTCATATGGGCTACACTTAACAACTAAGTATTATAAAGAGAAGAAAGAGAGGAAATCTCTCTTTCATCCCTACCTTAAGTCACTTTGAAAGCAAGTTAATTGATCAATTCCCTTTAGTGAATGGCTTATTATATATTTTTAATAATTAAATTTATCTTGGGTTGCTAAATAAAGATACTAAGAGCCTAACCTTAGCACATCTAGACCGGTTCAAAATGTGAATATAATACTTGTGATAGAAGGACTTTTGTCTATTTATTTGTATAAACGAGTTATCTTTCCTTTTAGCAAGAAGGATTCACCTAATAACAACTCATGATAGTCAGTTTCTTTTCAGGTCAGGGCATGGGAAGGGATTGATCAAAGAGCATCTTCTTTAGGCATTTCCATCAGCACTGGTACTCAGAGACGGTAAGAAGAGAGACTCGGAGTCCTTGTTGAGTACATTATCAAGCACCTTTCTTTCCATAGATGTATCTTCTCTAAGATGATAAAGTACTCTACAAGATGAATGCAATGGGATGGATGGTAGAGGTCTGCCTAGCCCAAAAGCAATTATTCACTTGTCCCCTTGTCCATAGGGACCTCGTGGCATATAACCCCCATGATCCAAGAATACAGACACAAATTATCTTCATTTATCAATCCTAAGTTTAGGTTCATCTAAATGACCTTATTCAATAAGAAAGACATTTTAAGACTAATTAGAATGACTTACTATCACATAAGACATGTTTATTCATTTCTCTCCATCATGTATATCATGCATATGATTAAATCCTAAACATACATATACACACAATGTAAGTTTTAGCACACTTAAATGATGAATGCAAAGAAATGTGCTTGGAATTTAAATATTTCATTTAATTAAATTAAGAATGCATGTCTTTTTAATAGAAAAAGAGGATTTTGCATCTATTAGCTAGGTACACATTCACATGTATAAAATTTTTAAGTGAGTATGGTGCCATTGCTCTGCACTAGGGGTGTAAGATACAAGAACTACTTAGGGCTACTTAAAGCCTCACAACCTCGGGTTGTCCAGACTAATATACCACTTTTCTTAAATACATATAGATGTATAGAAAACTACAAGGAAATGAAAACCCATGCAAAAGTTATATTTTGTTTATTTGATTATGATTCTTATTCATTGGTCACATCATACATATATGTATAAGAGTTTTAAGTGAGTACGGTGTATTATTCTACACCAGGGGCATAGGGTACAAGACCTAGTTAAGGCTACTTAAAGTCTCACAGCCCTAGAGTGTCCAGACTAATATATCTCTTTTCTTAGATACATGTGAATGTACAAAAGAACCAAAAGAATGAGAAGCCACACAAGAAGCCATATTTGATTTGATTATATGATTTACATATGTGATATGAAATTCTTCCTAAGTCTTAGCATGGAGATGTATGGGAGTAGATTTAGACAAATGTTGTGTTCTTTTCAAATGAATTACATACTTATAAATCCCATGCAAGTCCATATAATATAAGGAAAGAGAGCTTCATATTGCATATCTTATATTATCAACACATGCAAGCTTATAGATACTTGTAATTAACATCATTCCATCTTTTATAATTGATTTATGAGCTTTTAAAGATAACTTTTGATTTAATAGTAATAATAGCCACACCTATTTTTAATTTAAATCACCACATGTAATTTGACATAAAAGAAATCATTTCATTTAGTTAATTTTAAAAGAAATGAATGGATGATTACATAAGTCAAGCAACATTTAACATGATTGGAAAGAAATAAAGGAATATAAGCACATTATCTCATTCATTTCAATTAATTTCTAAGGACAATCATACTAAATAAGGCTACTTAAAATAAACCAAAGTTCTTAAATGACATTTTCAATTTTGAGTTTGATTTGATTTAGGAAATGAAAGAGGTTTGCTAATCTTAATCCTACTCCCCATGTGTGAGTTAATTTGGTTTAATGAAGAAGTAATTAAGTTGATTTTATGATTTAATTAGATTAGGGTATGAATTAAGCCAATTAATTAACCCTTACCTACATCACCTTAAGTTAATTAACTAATTAATAATGAGCCAATATGACATGCAACCACATGAAAAGTAAATTTGCAATGGCCAAAGAAATGAAAGGGGCCTAAGGCAACTAGCTCATGATTAATAGTTAATTAGGCTTAAGGGATCTCACTTAACTATTCTAACCATAATTTCATTATGACTCACTTTGAATTATTGAACACCAAAGAGCTACCCAAGGTTCATTAAGAGTTTCTTAGGTATGAAGTGAATTTTAGATTGAGTTAATCAAGTTTGTTAATTAATTGAATTCTTTGATTATATTTTAATTAGAATGATGAAATTAACTTGGGAAAGGGATCACAAAGACCTCAATCCTTAACCCTAAGTCACTTCAAACACTCAATTAGGTTTTGATTTTTATCTTGGAGATTAATTAATTAATTACTTCATTAATCATTAACTAATTGAAAAAAGTGAAGGAAACTTAGAAATGAATTAGAACCAACCACATTCCTAAGCTCCTTACTATTCAACAGGTAATAGGCTTAAATAATTAATTAAACCATTATTTATTCACTAATTATCACTAATTAAATTAAGAAATTGATTAAAGCTTAATCAATTGATTTTTCTAACTAAGCAATCAATAAAATCAAAAAATGGGGAGGAGGTCAACCCCAAACATCCACAAAAGTTGGAGATCAATTGGGTGATTAAAAAATAATTTAATTATATTTAATTCTAAAAAATCACTATTCAATTTAATAATAATTTTCTATATTCTATTCTGAAATATCTTTAAAATGAGTCTAAGTTTTTATTTTTTGAATTTTTGTAGAATTAGCTATGATTTTAAGAAATTTTAGGATTAAAAAATTAATTAAGCCTATTTAAAGCCTTAATCTCCGGGCCACATGGGCTAATGCTTTTCACATGGCGTGATTCACTATTTATCATCACCAAAGGCACGGATGGTGGTACACATAGTAACTCCATGGACCGTTCGATCTAAGATTGAATGTCCATGATTATACGCATGGTTTTGAATGATTAATCAGAGGTTCTACGCGTGATCTGATTAGGACTGTCTATTTCGATCACACGGAATGGACAATCTGTGATCTATCTCCTCCCAAGAGATGAATGATGACTACCGTCCATCGATTGTCGCTCAATCTGAGCTCACCCAAGCTCGGATGGAGATGAAATTTATCCCACACCTTTGAAAAAGCATAACAAGCAAATAAAACATGACATAGAACTTTCCTTCATAAAGGACCAAGCTACTTTCGTTCAAGGATCGATTTTAATGGCATACCTTACTGAAGCTTGTGGCTGGCATTTCCAATGATTGAGGAAGTTTTGTTTGGTAGAAATGATGTCCTGTTGAGCCGCACGAGCTTTGATTTGTGGCTCAAGGCCAATCCATGCGTGATGGTCTTGGTCGAACTCTACTTAGTGGTGGGTGATGGGAAATGATTGCTCTTGCTTAGCTATGAAGGTGTGTGCACTGTTAATTGCACTTTATTTAAACTGAGGTGGCCTCCCCTATTTCAGTTTCAAGTAAAACCGAGAGTGGGCATTTTGGGGAGCTCGGGAAGCCCTAGAAATTGCTCTAGGATCTCTCTTCTTGGCTGTTACAGTTGAATCAAGTGTGGCTCTATAGATTTGAGTGAGAATGAGGGGGTATACCCCCTCATTCCTTAGATCGGATGATAATGGATATTTTAGCTTTGTTTGGATCAATGGTCGAGATGGGGAGCTCAATTTAGGTAGAGAGTCATGTTAGCTGGCTTCCTTTGAGTGGAGGAGGGTGTGAGAGTGGCTTCCATGGGAGTAGTGGGTGTCCTATGGCTTTTCAAGTGTTTTAATGAGAATGGGGAGGTAATTTCACCTCCCCATGAATCATGGATGATCCAACCACCCTTAGGTCAGGCCAGCCATGGTCCTTGGTGCTTAAGTGGACCTATGAATGGATGCCAAGTGGCTAAGGGAGAAAATGGCCCAATGTGCATGTGTCTTATCTCATGGGATGCCCTAAATCCAAAGGCAAAATGGTCATTTGGCTATGGGTTTAATTTAGATAGATTTGAAATGGGTCAAAAGTGGGTTAGCCCAAATTTTAAGTGGTTTGGAGTTTATTTGATTTGATTTGGCTTGATTTGACCAAATTTAGGTCAAGTTAATTCAAGTTGACCAATTGGTCAAATGGCTCAAACCAAGGGTTCAAGTTCACATGACCAATTAGTCATTTGATTCAATTTGCTTTGAATTTGATTATGGCTCATTTGGGTTCATATAAGTCAAATGGGTCAAGTTGACTAATTTGACCAAATTGGGATGGGTTAGGTGTTGAGTCAAGCTCAATTGGATAATTAAAAATGATTGTAGGCTTTGGTTTGGTTTAATTTAGATTTAATTTGAATCTCAATTGACCTTGGTTGTCAAGTTGACCAATTGTCAACTGGATCACTTTGGTCAAGTTCAATAAGTGATTTCCAATGAACTTGAGCCATTGGTTGCAATCAATTTAGATCAAATCATGATTTGACCCATTTTGGCCTTTTAGGCCAATTCTCAACTTGGGTCAAATTAATGACCAATTCTTGGTTTCAATTGAATATTTGGTCATGTTCAATCATTGATTATGAGTTGGTTTGAATTAAATTGGTATATGGTGGATTTTGGCTAGTTTGTTTCATTTGGCTAAATGTTGACTTGGTCAAAGGCTAGGTTTTATTTGGTTTGACCCAATTTAAGGCAATTGATCACCCTAGAGTGGTTGCTGGTTATGTTGTGAGGTTTAGAAGGGCTTAGTTCAATCCAATTTGGGTTGAATTAGAACTTGGTTCAAGAAGGTTCCTTTAGGCCACTTTGGGTCAAGTGAGCCTAAATGGGTTAATTACTTGATCGTCGCTTGATTAAAGTTTAGTTGAACTCACACATGAGCCTAGGTTTGAACTATAAATCAAATTACAATTAGTTTGGAGCCAAATGGGTTTTGGTTCATATAACAATTTCAAGTTAAAAGGGTTAACTTGGGTTTGATTTGGGTTAGCTTGGATTTGGTTTGATAATTATATATTTATATTTGGGTCAATGATTGTAGGAATGATTGAATCATGAAGGAATCCATGAGTTTTGAATTGGTTTGGGTATCATTTAGCCAAGTTCAAGAATTTAGCTAAAAGGATTAAAATTAGGAATTTGATTTGATTTGGGTTTCAATCATTTGGAGTTTGGAATTGATTTATGATTTGGAATTTGATTTGATTGAATTTGATAATTGAGAAAAATCAATTAGATTGGGGTTGATTTGAATTTGGTTAAGGCTAAGTCCATAAGATAAAATCTTAAGAAGGGATTTGGAGTTTGAATTTAATCATGGATTTCAATCATTGAATTTGGAATTGATTTGGAATTTGGATTTGTATTTGAGGTTTGGTTTGAAAGAAGGAAGTAAGGATTGGGTTTAGCCTATAGGGTAGGTAAGTCCTCCTAAATCCCTAAGGCACAACCTATCCTATGGCTAACTCTTCTAAGTCTCTAGGATTAGGTTAAGTATTCACCTAATCACTAGAAGTTCTTTAGACTAAGAAACTCTTAGTGTCTATAAGAGTCCTTGATCTATGATAAGAAAGTTGAGAGCTCACTCCAAAAGTGAGGTCAATAACTAATTACCTCAATTGCTTTGCTGTTAATTACATATTTACTGTCATTTTTGATTTGTTGTGGTCACCAATTTATTGGTTTGGTTCGACTATTATTTTATATGCTGTTGGGATTACTTTGCTGGTTGGCCAAGTGAACTGCCTGGTTTGGTTCAGCTATTATTCTGGACATGGTATTAGGATTACTTTGCTGGTTAACTGAGCTTCACTATGGTTTGGTTCAACTATTATTTTGGATATGGTATTGGGATTACTTTGCAGGTTTGGAGAGCTTTGCTGCCTTGTTTGGTGCGGCTGCTTTGTTGGAATTGCTATGGACCTATCACCATTTTGCTGGTTTGGCTAGATTTGTTAGTTTGGGATTTGTTGTGGTCAGATTTTTTTTTTCAGGACAATTTACTTACATACCACTAAATTTACATGCATGCTTCTTTATATTAAATGCTTATATTCTAATTTTCAGTGGGAGCAATGATAGCAATAATGAAATGATCAATGTATAAATACGGCTGGTGACTTTTTTTGTGTGTTATTAACCTCTTAGAGGCTTAGAGTTAGAGCTTGCGATTTCTCAAATTTATTTTTGCCCTATACGTATACATGGTGGCCATATTTTTCAAATATTACACTTGAATCTTGTAAACAAGTGATATTTTTATAGTTGAGCTTGAGCTCCAATATATATATATATATACTTGAAGGTTTCAAGGAGAAATGCTAAGAATGATCTCAACATAAGTGATACTTCAACAAATCTTGGATATGATGTACTGTTGTAATTTTTTTCTCTTTTTTTTGTTAGTAGATTTTTTTCTTATTTGGTGTAGCTTTATGATATAATGTACTATTGTAATCTTGCACTAATTTAAAATCCTCTTTATGATATGTATATATTTAATTTAGTTAATAAATTTTCCCTCTTTTTTGCTTCTACATTTGCACTCTTTCATTTTTTTAATATGCTTATGTTATTTGGTTTATCAAAAATTGAACCGAATAAATCGAAGTACTATTTGATTTATTTGGATCAATTTTTAGTTTATAAGCTCCATTTTGGTCGGTTCAATTTTTTTTTTTGTTTGGTTCAATTTATTTGGTTTGATGAAAATGCCAATCGAATTAACAAAACTGACTGAATGCACACCCCTAATCAAGACATCATTGATGATTCAAAGCTCCTAAGTGATTTTGCTTGATGTAGAATAGGTTACTAGACATTCAAAGTATATTGATAACTTGAGAAGATCTTTTTAAGGTTGATTTTGGGGCAGCTTTTTACCTATGGTGGGTCCAAATGGCACTACTTGTTGTATTTAAGGAACTACCTTTTGGCTACATTTTGAAGAAGCAGTAGTGGCAAAGCTGTGTTTCCTAACCTGGCCTGGTAAAGTGTGGTGGCTGCTACAAAGCTACAATCTGACTTTTTTTATAGTGCGGTGGCTTCTACAACATCAGCATCACTACATTTTTATATCACTCAACTATTTCAAACAAACTCTAAGATGAGTGAAGAATGGAGGCACAACTCCACCTTTGAGGTTTGGTGATTCTAAGAAGATTTTTTTATTTTGAGAAGGAGGGTCATTTTTACTAAGGCAATGCATAAATATTTTATGCATCTTTATTAAATATCAAGTGTCCCTTTAATCAAGTGTTCATCAAATAAATAAGATATTTTGATTGCTTACTTTCTCCTAGGATTACATATGATTGGTTAAGATCACTCTACAAGATAAAATTTTAAATTTAATTTATTATTTCTCTATCATTTTGAGACCCTACAATGAAGCTTTATAGGGTTTCAACATGAAGAGTATGTTCATGTATTAAGTCACTTTTTCTTCAAGGTTCATCAATTCATATAGTCTTTAATACAACAATGTCTACAAAACATGGTTTGAGCTTAAGTTTATTCTTGAAAGATAGAACAAATTAATTCTTAATAAAAGTTTAAATGAAAAATACATATTTGTATTAAAATTTAATTTTAATAATCAAGGTTAGAAACTTGGAATATAAGTTCTCTTATAGATAAAATAATGGAATTAATATATATTATGGTTCATAGGAAGATAAATATTTTATGTATTAAAAAATTAAATAGGTTGGTGAGAAGGCCAAAGAGATTGATAGTTTAAGTCTTAAATTTTGGTATTTAGGTAGAAGTCAAATTAGAAATGGTGTGGTGTGATTATAGATAAAAGTTTGAAGGATAATGTTATAAATATTAATTGATTTGGAGATAGGATTATAACTTTAAAGATTATTGTTGATACTAAAATTATCAATGTTATAAGTGTTTATGCACCTCAATTAGGTTTGGATGTAGGCTCAAAAGAAAAATTTTGGAATGAATTAGAGGGATTAATATAAAAGTACCTCTTGAAGAAAAATTATTTATTGGATGAGATTTAAATGGACATGTTGGTAGAGTGGTAATAGATTTTAAAAGTATTCATGGTGGCTATAAATTTGGAGTGACTAATGAAGAAGGTAGGACTATATTAGATTTTACTTTAGCCTATGATTTTATAGTTGCTAATACTTTATTTAATAAAAGAGATGAGTATATTATTACTTATAAAAATGAATCTAGTAAAATACAGATTGATTATTTTTTGATAAGAAAAATATATCATTTATATTGTAAGGATTGTAAGGTCATTCCGAGTGAAAGTTTAAGTACTCAACATCAACTGTTAGTTTTAGATTTTAAGATGAAAGATTGGAAGATGAAAATAATTAAATTATTATCCTAGGATTAAATGGGGCACTTAAAGAACAATAATAAAAATATTTTTAAGATCAAGGTACAAGAGATTAGAATTTGTGATGTTCATAAGGAAGCTAATGATATGTGGGAAAAAGTAGCAAGTGAAATTAAGCACGTTGCAAAAAATGTGCTTGGAGAATCAAAAGGAAAAGCTTCTTTTAATAAAAATAATTGGTGGTGGAGTCAAAATATGCAAAAAAAAGATAAGAAATAAAAAAAGCATTATTATAAAACTTAGTTTAGATGTAAAACTCAGAGAATTATGAAATATATAAATTAGCTCAGAGATTCTAAGAAAATAATATATGATGCCAAAAATTTACCTTTTAATGATTTATACAATAGATTGGATACCAAAGAAGGTGAAAAATGTATGTATAAGTTAGCCAACCAAAGAGATAAGAGATGCTAAAGATCTAGTTCAAGTGAGGTGTATTAAAGATAAAATCATAAAGTGCTTTTCTTAGAAGATGATATTGAAAATAGGTGGATGAGGTATTTTGATAAACTTTTCAATGAACGATCTGAAAATATGATTGATTTTAGCAACCTTAATACCCTAAATAAAAATAGAAAATTTTTTTATCATCGTATTAGTAAATTTGAAGTTAGGGAAACTTGAAAGAAAATGAAATGTGAAAAAAATAGTAGGACCTGATGATATTTTATCAGGGAATTTCTTGGCTTACAAATATTTTTAATGTTATTTTAAAGACTAAAAATATGTTAGATGAGTGGAAAAGAGTTTGTTGGTTCCTATATTTAAAAATAAAGGTGATGCCCAATAGTGTACTAATTATAGAGGAATTTAATTAATGTGTCATAAATTAAAATTATGGGAGAGAGTAATTGAGCATAGGTTAAGATGTGATACAAAAGTTTCTCACAATCAGTTTGGTTTCATGCTAGGTAGATCTACTATGGATGTTATACATTTGTCAAGAGGTTTGATGGAGAAGTGTAGAGAAAGTAAAAAAGATCTACATATGATATTTATTGATTTAGAGAAAGCTTACTATAAAGTTTCAAGAGATGTTCTTTAGACAGTTTAGAAAAGAAAGGAGTTAACATTGGTTATATTTAAGTCATTATGGATATGTATACTAGAGCTATTACTTGTGTCCAAACATAAGGAGGATTGACAAAATATTTTCCTATTTCAGTTAGATTACATCATGGATTAGCTTTAAGCCCTTATCATTTTGTTTTAGTTTTGGATGTTCTTACAAGGCAAAATATTTTCTTATTTCAGTTAGATTACATTATGGATTAGCTTTAAGCCCTTATCATTTTGTTTTAGTTTTGGATGTTCTTACAAGGCATTTATAGGAAGATGTACCTTGGTGTATGCTCTTTGCTAATGACATTCTTCTGATAAGACTAGACAGGGAGTCCAAGAGAAACTTGAATTATAGAGGACAACCTTAGAGTCTAAAGGTTTTTGTTTAAGTAGATCTAAAACTTAATATATGGAGTGTAAATTTAGTTGTAAAAGTTATAGTGGTAGTGTTGTGATATTGGGTGAACAAGTCATTAAAAAGAGTGAGTGATTTAGATATTTAGGCTCCATTGTTCAAAATGATGGTGAAATAGATAGAGATGTTTGTTGGTTCTCTTTTCTATGGAATAGAGAAAAGAAATGACACCACATAGAGTTTAAGAATATTTTATTTAGATGATCAAATATGGCATTAAGGAATAAAAATATTATCTCAAAAGATAAATATGCAATCCTATAATGGACTCAATCATTTCGATAAAAGACTCCTAAGGCTAATTGGTCTTTCATGTATGAGAGTATTTTCCCCTGAACTACATGAAAAAGTAGAACAGGGTCAATTTTATCTTAGGATCATGGTTCCCTATAAAGGTAAGCATCTACAGTTAATTACATCTTAGGAAGGGTCTCTTCCTAAGAATACTCTTGATTAAAGAAATAAGTGGTTATTCCTAGAGACTACTAAGGTAGCTTTCAAAGGATTGATTTTGGGAGATTCAATTGGGAGAGGTCCAAATTGGACAAAGTTATTTTCATGAGTCAAATGGAAAAAAGTGGGAAATGACTATTGATATTGGGATGCCCAATAGATATTTCATCTATCTTATGATTGGGCTTCAAATTTGGGATTTAATTTTAGAATTCAAGTTATCATTTTCTTAGAAATCAAGAGCTTAGATTCTAGCCGCACAAGACTACAAAAATGCCTAGGGTTGAAGACTTATTTCTAAAAGGATGCTTCAAAACCTAGTCTACAGGTGTTTCTGACACATGTTAGATGCTCGACCTAGTTCTATTCTTGGGAATCATTGGTCATTCCCTTCAGTTGAAAGGAACTAACCTATCTCGACTCTTACGGACAACCCGCCTGGAGAAGTTGCTAACACCACCTAAGAGCATTTTAAAACCATGAGGCTATGTCATATGAATGCAAGATGGCTTGGCTATGATAGTTTTAGGAAAGAAATCTATGAACCTAGACTTACTCCCTAACCCCTAAGATTATGTAGGGTATAAAGATGCACCTAACTGATGCACATTTTTCAGATTTTAATAAATTTTGACTCAAGATTCACTTAGGTCATAGGAATGCAATTTATGCCTAATGCATGCAATTAGAAAAAGATTATGGGCCAAATCGAATAGAAGAAGGTGTACTTCCACCATAGGCTCTCAAAGGTCAAGCCTGTTCTCTAGCGGATGGAAGTCGCTCATTAATCAAGAGTGAAATAATATGATTATGCATGATATTAAAACATCCAGCTAAGGGGTTGCTACATATTTTATCTTGCTTTAATGGCCTAGGATTTTATATGATGATTATGAATTATATTTATTTTTATATTTTAGTTGATTTAGTTAGGTAGAAAATTTAGTTTATCCTACGAGCCTACGCTCATACACATCATACAAACATAGAAAGAAACCTAAGAAAAGCATGTTGTTTCTATTACACCCAAAATAAATCAAGCCAAATTAAATTATATAAGAAAAAGGCCAATGCAGTAAAATCGTGTACATCCGGAAGAAAGAAAATTACAGTTGGCCTTTATACAACGCCTAGAACTACAAGTTCGGATCTATGGGTCTTCTTTCCAAAAGTCTCCTTCTTCAAGGACATCCATCAGGGCTCCACGGGACCACCCACCATTTCGGTTGTCACTCCTCACTAATCCTAGACCCCATAAATCCTATCCTAATTCTAAGCTCAAGTTTACATTTAAAATTTAAAAGAAATCCTAATTCATGCAAAACAGATGTTAGGAAATACACACGGTACACAAAGCAGTTTATACTTTACAAACATATGGGCTTAGCATTAGTTGCTTGCCAAGCCCACCTGTCCAATGGACTATGTTAAGGGGTTTTTAGCACTTGCAAGCAAACAATAATTTTATGATTTATTTATTACAGTGATCCCTTTAACACAGTCCCCTACAAAAAATAATGTTAAATCTAGAAAGAATGCCCTAACATCCAGTCTAATGAATAAACAAGCCTAGGCATCCAGCCTAAAGCAATACACCACACAAACATGTGAAGTAAAGCACAACATATCACAAGAGATTAAAAGAAAATCACAGAAAGATCTAACCTAGATCTAAGGTCCGTGATCTAAGTAATCTAGTGTGGTAGAAGTAGAGTTTGTGTGGTAAGACTTTACTAGGATTTTAAGTTTAAGTTTGAAGTTTGAATTGGTCTAATTTTTACCATTGGTTGGTTTCAATTCAAATGATTTAATGATTTAATTCCCATTTTATGTTCATTTTATTTGGTTAATATTGTATAGGTTTTCAAGAATAAGAAATAGAATGAATTTCATTTTTAGGTGAAACTCACTTTATTTCGCATCCTAAATCCTAATGAGGTTTCCAAAAGGCTAACTAAAATCCTTAAGTATTTTAATAAATTCTTTTGATTTCATTTATGTTTGGATTTGACTTTTATTATTTCATTTGTTTGAATTATTTTGTTTAATTTAACTTATTTGATTTATTTCATTTTGAATTAAGTTATATGGATTTCATTTGATTTAGCTTATGTTATTTTAAAGAGTTTGATTTAAGTTTGATTTCATCCAATTTAACTTAAGATATTAAATTATGAATTTGTAAGCTTAAGTTTTAAGTCTGTTAATATGAATTAATATCTTAGGTTTGTTCATGATTACTCTTAACCTTAAAGTACTTAGGTTAATTCATTGATGATTTTTAATTAAGTTTTGTCATTAAGTATTGATTAAATTCTTAGACTTAGAAAGTTTTGATGAATTACCATAAGTATTTCTGATGTTTATTTCAGATTTATTCAATTTATTTGTTGATTTAATGAATTAATGATTACTCCTAATTATTATTTAGTTCATATTGACCTAGATATTTAGAAAATCGATAATTCCAACTTTGTCAACCAATTGGTTTGATATAATTATGGAAAATTTGGTTACATGGCAATTTTATGTTTATAAAGTTTCAACTTGATTAGAGATGTAATTATGGTGTAATTAAGGTTTTAATTATTTTATTAAAACCTAAATTAAGCCAAATTTATTAAGATTCATTAAGGGATTTTATTTTTCCCTTATTATTTACTAAAATACCTTTCTAATGAGGGTTTATTCATAATTTTTAGTTAACTAGTTGATTTATTATGATTTAATTAATTTTAGGTCATTTAATTGAATTATTTAATTCTTTTAATTACCAAATTGAGTTAATTAGAGATCTATTAGGTTCATATAGGTTTGACTAGGTTTAATTAATATTCTAATATTCATTAATATTCATTATGTTGATTTAAGGTTATTAGATTAAAGTTTTCTAATTATTTCATTAAAGGTAATTAATTTAATTAATTTAAAGGTTAAACACATGAAATTATAATTTTCCTTGAATTTAGAGAATTAAATCTCCAAAAATTTACCTAAGGTTTATTTTAAGCTTAATTTCATTTCCCCAAAGTTTTGAATTAATTGGATTATTAATTAGAGAGTAATTAAGATTTAATGTTTCAATTAAACCCAAATTAAGGAAAAAGAACCCAGTAAAATTTGGGTATTTTAATTTCTATGGATTCCTCTCATCAAGACGAATCCATAGAGCTTTTATTTGTATTTTTAATTTTTTCTCAATTTTATGTGATTTTTTGAAATTTTGAAGATTTTTATAAATTAATTAAGCCGTTATTTAACTAATATTAACGGTTTTAATGGCTTTTAAGTGAGCCGATCCCAGGCATTTTATTAAAATGATATTGGTTTCGATGAGATCATAGATACCGATCCTGGGATCGGGATCGCATGTCAATGCACGCGCGCGTCGCGTTGGAGAAAATGTAGGATGATCTTGGACCATCCGATCATGGATCGGATGGTCTGGATCATCCCTGCGGTCCTTAAGGGGTTTAAAGCAGTCATTTGGCTAGATCTGGACAGTCAGATCCAAATAGAAAGATCGGACAATTTGGAGACTATCTTCTTCCCTAAACGGCGAAACCCGATCGCCGTTGATGGTTTTCCCTCAACCAGCGGCAATCGACGGTGAATTATGCCTCCATTTTGATCCCAAAATGATCAGTGATCAAATTGGGATCAATCTATAAGGTTGGATCCATTTGGCATTCCAACTTCTTTCAGAAAGCTCCAAACTGAAAAGCTCTAAAGCAAATTGAAGGTATGTTAATGGCGAACCTTGATTCGTCTCGAGTGGTGAAGTTGATTTGAATGGCTTCAGACCAATGCAAGGGAGTCGTACGTCAAAGGAATTGGACTCTCCTTTCTCAGATTGGTCTCTTGACCAGGCTTGGATGATCCAAATGGTGTTAGTCATCCTTCTACTCGCCGATGATTTGGGAGGTGGGGAATGGTTTGTTTCCTCTTTTTTTACTGGAGAAGGTGATGGAAAGGTTGTTATTGCTTGAGGTGAGGTCTAAGTGTAATTTCCTTGTTTGGCCATGGGTTATGTTGCTCTTTTGTTACTGTTTTGGTAGCCAACAGTGGCAGGAGAACTTTGGAAGCTTGCTAGATCCCCTCTCTCGCCTACAATTGTTCAGGGCTGGTGGGGAGATAGGGAAGGGAAAATGGATTTTACCTTCCCATCTTAAATTTTTTAGTTCATTGTTGAGTTTTGTCATTTAGTTCCTTAGTGGCTTAGTTAGGGAAGTTAATTAGCACTTAATTCCCTCATTAGGAAGGCTTAAAAGGATTAATCTTCATCCCATATGCATTGGTTGAAAGTGATTTGAATTTTCCATGGGTTTGAGTTCAATGTAGCCTATTTAGTTCATTTTGATTTAAAATTTTAATTTACTTAATCTAGGCCTTAATGAACTCAAATTTCTTTGTTATTATGATTACAAATATTTATTTGATATTTTGGAATTTTTTGGTAATTTAATTTAGTCAAATTTTAGTGGGTTGACTTTTTGATTAAGTGGGCCCACTTAAGTCAACTCTAGGTTGACTAGAGTTGACTTTAGGTTTGACTTTGAATTTTGAAGTTGGAAATCCTCATTTGAACTTGATATCATTTTATTGCTAAAATGATGTCTTCTAAAAATGAGGTCAACAAATGGACCCCCAATATGTGTAGTGGATTAACTAGAATACATTGCACATATTGGTGTTGACCATATTGATCAACATGCAAATATAAGCTTGGGATTCCAATTCATGACTTTGATTTTTTTTATTTGAATTTTATTTTGATTTTGATTGTGAAAGATAGGTATATGTATGTATCTTTCTTCTTTTGGAGTGTGATTTATTCTTAGAAACTTAACTTTTCATTAAGTTCTAGGAAAGAAGAATGTTATTAGTAGACCCAAAGATTGGTCTAACCCTGATGCAATCATTATGCTCAAGGAAAATGCCTTCAGTGAACTTACTCTTTCTTGAGAATAGTGATGATTCATGTGATTAGCTAATAAGATGGGTCCGTTAAGGGCATGATCCATCCTATTTAGCTAAAGAGAGGAGAGGGGTCTTTAAAGACTTGATCTAATCCTCAAAATATGATGCCAACTGGGGACTTACTCCTACATGATTAGAAAGAATGACTAAGGGACTTATATCTTTCTGGCTATTAGAAAGGGTTCATAACAACTTAATCCAATCTAAATTGTGTAACATGAAAGGGGCCTTGATGGCTTGTTCCAATCATGTACACGAAGGTAGGATGCCGACTAAGGACTTACTCCTCATGATTAGAAAGAAGGCCGACTAGAGATTTATATCATTCTGGCTATTAGAAATGGGTCAGAAAGACTTAATACAATCTAACTCGCTGTGTAACATGAAAGGGGCCTTGATGGCTTGTTCCAATCATGTACACGAAGGTAGGATGCGGGACTTACTCGATGATTAGAAAGAAGGCGATTGGGGACTTATATCTTTCGGCTATTAGAAAGGGGTCAAAAGACTTAATCCAATCTAACTCACTGTGCATGAAAGGGGCCTTGATGGCTTGTTCCAATCATCTACACAAAGGGATAATTAGGGACTTACTCATGATTAGAAAGAAGGCCAACTGGGACTTATATCTTTCTGGCTATTACAAACGGGTCATAAAGACTTAATCCAATCTAACTGCGTGTAACATGAAAGGGCCTTGATGGCTTGTTCTAATCATGTACACAAGGTAGGAATGGTGCCAGGGGGCTTGCTCCAAACCTACAAAGGTGGTTTTCATGGGAATGGTGCACAAAGGCTTAAATATTGAAAAGACATGAGAAAGGTGCCAGGGCTTGCTCCCATCTCAAGTCATGCATGAAAGGTGACAGAGGTGCTATCTCAAGTCATGAGGTGCCACAGGGCTTGCTCAACCTATAAAGATAGTTTTTCATGGGAATGGTGCACAAAGGCTTACTCCAAACCCAGAAAGACATGAGAAAGGTGCCACATAGGGCTTGCTCCCATCTCAAGTCATGTATAGGAAAGGTGCCACAAAGGGCTTGCTCCCAACCTATAAAGGTAGTTTTTCATGAGAATGGTGCACAAAGGCTTACTCCAAACCCAAAAAGATATTAGAAAGGTGCCACAGAGGGCTTGCTCCCATCTCAAGTCATATAGGAAAGGTGCCATAAAGGGCTTGCTCCCAACCTATAAAGGTAGTTTTTCATGGGAATGGTGCACAAAGGCTATCGAAACCCAAAAGACATGAGAAAGGTGCCATAGAGGGCTTGCTCCCATCTCAAGTCATGTATAGGAAAGGTGCCACAAAGGGCTTGCTCCCAACCTATAAAGGTAGTTTTTCATGGGAATGGTGCACAAAGGCTTACTCCAAACCCAGAAAGACATGAGAAAGGTGTCATAGAGGGCTTGCTCCCATCTCAAGTCATGTATAGGAAAGGTGCCACAAATGGCTTGCTCCCAACCTATAGGTGATATGCATGAGGAAAAGGGGTCAAAGTGACTTATTCCTAATCCTCAAAAGTTTTGGCTAATAAGCAAGAGTCTCAAGGACTTAATCCCTACTTGATTAGTCTAACTTGATAAAAGGGTAATGGAAGGTTTGCTTCCATTTCTTGATTTCAATAATCCTTACACATAAAGAAGTTTGAAGAAGGTTTCAAAGAGTTGGAATTTATTTTTCAAGGAAGACTTGGGTATATTTTGGACCCAATGCTTTACTATGCCATGAGCATAGAAGTTCATGATTTTACTTTTTATATCTTAAAGTTATAATGAACCATGCTAGATGTCTAATTCATTGAAGGAAGGACATCATAGGGTACTAACTTGAGAATTCTACCACTTTGAGCTTTCATGTGAATGTATAGTTCTTTAGGCAGAAAGAACCAAAGTCAACCAATGCTTCTTAAATAAAATTTCTTTTTATTTTTGTTTAGACATGTATGTTATTTTGAGCTTGCGTGTGATTGTGTAGTTCTTTAGGCAGTAAGAACCAAAGTCAACAAGTGCTTCTCAAATACAATTTCAATTTTTTTTTGTTTGAACGTGTATTATGTTTACTTTGTTGATATAAATCAACAACTTATAAGACATTCTCTTGGATTCAATGAAGATCAAGAGATTCCTTTAAAGCTTTCTAAAGTGAAATGAGAATCAAGATAATTTTGGATTCTCATGAGACAAAAAATTTTATCCCTAATCAATAAGGAATTGAAAGGATTAACTTATTAGAGAAAATTAAGATTCTCGATAAGTTTGAAATTGAATTTCTTTAGTTGATTTATTATTATAGGAAATGATTTCAATGTCTTTGATTAATTTCTTTTTTTTTTTTTGCATTTTTGATCCTTCTACATTTTATTACAAGGTCTTTGAAATTACTTCAAAAGAAAATTTCAAGACTCTATATGTAGTAACAGGATTGTTCTTCAAATCATATTGAAGTTTCTTTTCTTTTCTTTTCTTCTTTGACAAGATTTTCAATATAACCCTCTACCTAATTGAAAGTGGGATTATAAGAAATCTTCATCATGACCTTTTTTGCTAAATTGCCCAAATATGTTGAGACTGAATGATATGATATAGTAACATTCTTGTAAGGATTGAATGTCATATCATATGCTTTCAATTCTTTTTAGAATTATTTTGATTTGACAATTTTAGATAAGTTATCCTTAAGAAGGATAATCTTATGAAAATATTTTTTGATTTTAAAATGAAATATGGGTAATATGAACCCATTTTCAAGGTAAAGATTCTACTCTAGTCCCAAGATGTGGGTCATGTAATGGTGTTAGCTAACCAAGAAGAATATTTTCTTCTTATGTATTCTAGCTTTTAATTTAGCAAAAATTTGCTTTTCTTTTGGAATTTGACCTCAGTCATCAAGGAACTTAATTTATTGAAATGACATCAAGCTTAAGTTTACAAATCGCTACATCTAGAGATCATTTCAATTTTATTTCCAGATAAAGTAGTCTTTATACATAAAAGATAGCTTGATTAAATCATCAATAGCTAACTCATTAGAGAGTTAGATCATATCATCTGTCAATTATGGAATTGGATTTTCTTCAAATTCTAAAGGTGCATCCCAACTTGAAGACTATATAAATCTAAACACATCTAAACAACATCGATGCAATGTTAGAGTGCCTTTTGAAAAGAAAGTTAGGACCCAAACTACTTAAGCTTTTTTTAACTTGCAATGGCTCTATAATTTCATAACTTTTCTTGTTTATGGTTATAGACAACCACTTGCAATGGAATTAGTATACTTAATGAGACCTTTGCCATATAAAGGATATGGACCTCTAGAAAAAAAGATCCACTATCTTTTCTTTTAGCCTACCAACCGAGCTCACCCAATCATGGCAAAGGCTAAAATGACAAAGTATGAGATATCATTTTACTAGGGATAATTTTTCACTTCTAACCCTACCACTTTATTTTGATGTGGAGAAGTTTAAAGTTAAAATGTCCATTTACATTGGGTGTCTTTGGCTTCATTTAAAATCGAATACTCAGAATTTTTTTCCATTCAAAAGATATGGTTTCTTGAAAAAGAAGATCCACTTATTTTTTATTTAACCTGCCAAGTGAGCACCCAATCATGGAGGCTAAAATGACAAAGCATGAGATATCTGATTATTTTATTTCATTTAAGCTATGTTAGTTTTATTGTATTTTGTTTTGATTGAAATGGTATCAGAGTGCATACTCAATAGAATCTTTGCCATTCAAAAGATATGGACTCCTAAAAAAGAAGATCCTCTATCTTTTTATTTAACCTCCGCCAAGCTCACCCAATCATGGGATAAAATGACAAAGCATGAGATGTCTAATTAATTTTTATTTAGCCTAAGGACAATTTTTTGACTTCTAACCTTACCACTTCATTTTGATGTGGAGAAGTTTAAAGTCACAAATGTCCACATGCTTAGAAAATTTAGACTTCATCCTTTCGCTCTTGGATATAGTCTTTCCATCCCTTCACTTTTCTTTCCTTTTTTTTAGGTAATATTCTGATTTCATTTCTTTATGAAAGGTTACATTTGGTAATTTTGTTACAAGATTATTCACTATGAAGATAAATATATTTGACTCATTTCCATCATTTTATTCTTTATGAAATGACTCCACTAAATAATTTGTTAGGAAATTTGATGTATTTGACCTTTGTCCAAATACAACATTTTAGATTGACTTTAATTGAGACTTTTTATATGATTCAAGTTCTTGATTGATCATAATATGATCTAACATTTCTATTTCTTTTTCATCTTTTTCATGGAACAACAAATCTAGTAAAGCTATTTAAGATTGATAAGAATGACTTTCTAATGATGTTACACTTACTGAATTCAAAATTATTTAGTGGAGTGATTCATTTAAGATTGGCATAATGACTTCCTTGAAAACTTTACACTTCAAATGAATTTTCTTTGTAATCAAATATTTAGTGAGATCATTTAGGAGTAGAATGATATTCCTAAAGACTCAACACTTTAGGATGAATATGAACATCCTTCAATAATCAATATGTTTCTTCTTTTTTTTTTTTTTATTCTTTTTTTTTATTTAGGGCTGATAGGACCATCCAAGAGCATTTAAAGATGTTTCATGAATTCCTAAGTTTCTTTTATGTTTGAATTTTGGCTTCAACCAACAATGTGATTGAAATTAAGTTCTTTTCTAGGTTGAGTTTTAAGATTGAATTTTCATGAAGCTAAAACTTTTCTTTATTTAATTGAATTTATATGGCCATCTTATCAAAGCTTAGAATTGAGCCTATATAAATTCACCACATGTTTATATTTGATGTTGAGTGATGCACCCGGATCAACATATATTTTGGAGATTATCTTCTTTTAAATTTTCCACATCAACTAAGATGTTAATAAGTTCTTAGTAGTCTTCATCATAGAAGATAACCCTAGAACTTCTTTATAATGGAATGCCACATCGGAAGTTCCTTATTATAGTTAAGGAAAATTACATGATTATGTAATGTCTTGCTTTACTTTCATTTCTTTTTTATTTTTATTTTATTTTATTTCATATTTCATTTTATTTTTAACAAAGCATTACGATGCTTGATTTTGCAAGCAACTTCTCTAAGATGGGCAAAAACATCACATTTTGAAGATGATTTATTTGCCATTTCTTTTCAATGCCATTTGAGGTGGTATGACTCTACCATTTTGAATTTGAGTTCAAGAATTTCCATTTTTATATGAAGGGAAGGTAGGTCTAACTCTATCCTCAATAGATCAATATACCACATGATCTATTCGTTTAGAGTATCATCATTTAAAAGAGAACCCTATAGGGTAGATGATGTGCTATTAGAAAGGCAAATTTTGACTTGCATTCTTTGATAACACATATAAGATTAAAGGTAATCTCAACTTGCAATGAAATCTTTGACCACCATAAGACATTGCAAAGGATTCTCCTTGGATTCATTTTGTATTGAAAGCATATAATACCTTAGTCTTGAAAATTAAGTTATTTTTCATTCATTTGGACTGACAAAGTCCTAAGTGATTTATCTATCAACTTTCCAGAGATAGGGATTTCATATTTTCACTCAAAGCGATAGATATATCACCCTTAAGACCCAATCTTAAGGTCATGATTTCTTTATAATGATTAACTTCTTCATTTATTTTCTTTCCTTGATTTAACCTTAAAATTAATTAAAGCCAATCATGAAATATTATTTCATTCAATGGGAGAAAACTCCCATTAAGAAAGTTGATTTAAATTTCATTCATTTCAACTTTATCAAGAGAATCATAATTCTCTTTGGCTATCCTCTCTTTCCTTCTATTGATTAGAAGCAAAAATGAATCTTGTCACTTTATTTTTGTTTATGTCATATCATCTTCCTCTTTTGACTCTCTCCCAAACTCTTAAGAATTTAATATTTTGGAAAGGTCTAAAAGGAGGTTACCTCCAAGTCACTCTTTAGAATTGGCCAATCAACTTTAGTAGTTGGTTTTCCAATATTCTAGTGGACTTATTGAAATTAAGATTAAAGATGATTTGCATTCATGTATAATTTTCTTCTATAAGAATAGAGATTTTCATTGAGTTCCTTAATCCCTCTAAGGTCAATAAGGCATCTTTTTGGGATGATTTTATTTTATTCTTCTTTTCTAAATGCAATTCAAACTTCAACATGGTGGAAAAGGGAAATATATAACTATGCCTCCTTTGATTTAAGTTTTCTGGGTTTGAAGGAACTCCTTTATCTCAATTTATATCCTTAGGTGTTTTGACACCTTTTGAATGCAATAGAAGGGTGTTCATTCAAGGACCATGATTCTCTTTAGCTCTAGTAAAAGCCAAAGTAAGATCAAGGATAAGTTTAATTTTGAGACTTTATTTTGGAGATTTGCTTTTCAAATTTGAAGTACTTTTCATACTTTTTTAAATTTAATATCTCTTTCCATATTGGAATGGTTTCAAATCCATCTTGACCAGATTTAGGTCAACAATGAGATGACTTGATTTTTATTTATTTCTCACCTCTCATTTTATTTTGGGATTTGGTTCTAGGACCCAATCATTTAATTATGACAAATGAAGAGTTCTAGAACCTCTATTCAAGATGTTGGATGCTCAACCAAGAATGAAATGGAGAGGTATCCAAGAAGAAAGGCAATCATCTGAGTGGCACTAGTACACCGATATAAAAATAATCACCTATTTCTAAAGATGGAGAGAGGAACCAGTCCCATGGAGTCGCAAAATATGTTGGTTCTCTTTTCTGAATAGAAAAGAAATGACACCACATAGAGTTTAGGAATATTTTATTTAGATGATCAAATATGACATTAAGAAATAAACATATTATCTAAAAAGATAAATATGCTCACCTATAATGGATTCAATCATTTCAATAAATGACTCCTAAGGCCAATGGGTCTTTCATGTACGAGAGTATTTTCCTCTGAACTAAATGGAAAAGTAGAACAGGGTCAATTTTATCCCGGGATCATGGTTCCCTATAAAGGCAAGCCTCTATAGTTAATTACATCTTAGGAAGGGTCTCTTCCTAAGAATACTCTCGATTAAAGAAATAAGTGGTTATTCCTAAAGACTACTAAGGTGGCTTTCAAAGGATTGATTTTGGGAGATTCAATTGGGAGGGGTCCAAATTGGACAGAGTTATTTTCATGAGTCAAATGGAAAAAAGTAGGAAATATCTATTGATATTGGGATGCCTAGTAGATATTTCATCTATCCTATGATTGGGCTTCAAATTTGGGATTTAATTTTAGAATTCAAGTTATCATTTTCTTAGAAATCTAGGGCTTAGATTCTAGCAGCACAAGACTACAAAAATGCCTATGGTTGAAGACTTATTCCTAAAAGGATGCTTCAGAACCTCGTCTACAGGTGCTTCTGACACATGTCATTCGCTCGACCTAGTTCTATTCTTGGGAATCATTGGTCATTCCCTTCACTCGAAAGAACTAACCTATCCCTGACTCTTCTGGACTTACAACCTGCCTGGAGAAGGATGCGCCTAACACCACCTATTTTAAATTTTACCATGAGGCTAAGTCATATGAATGCAAGATGGTGTGTGTAATTTTAGGAAAGAAATCTATGAACCTAGACTTACTCCCTAACCCCTAAGATTATGTAGGGTATGAAGATGCACCTAACTCATGCATATTTTTTAGATTTTAATAAATTTTGACTCAGGATTCACTTAGGTCATAGGAATGCAATTTATGCCTAATGCATGTAATTAGAAAAAGATTATGAGCCAAATCAAAATAGAAGAAGGTGTACTTCCACCATAGGCTCTGAAAGGTCAAGCCTAAGTTCTCTAGTAAGGATGGAAGTTCTTCATTAATCAAGAGTGAAATAATATGATTATGCATGATATTAAAACATCCAAAGGGGGTTGCTATATATTTTATCTTGCTTTAATGGCCTAGGCCTTTTATATGAAGAATATGAATTATATTTATTTTTATATTTCAGTTGATTTAGTTCAATAAAAAAAATTAGTTTATCCTATGAGCCTACGTCCAGGAATACATCACAGCACAAACATAGCATACAAAGAAACCTAAGAAAAGCATGATGTTTCTATTATGCACCCAAAATAAATCAAGCCAAATTAAATTATATAAGTAAAAGGCCAATGCAATCAGGTACTGTTGTACATCCCGGAAGAAAGAAAATTGGGCGGTTGAGTTTTGCCCTTATACAACCTGGCCTAGAACTACAAGTTCAGATCTATGGGTCTTCTTTCCAAGAAAGTCTCCTTCTTTAGGAGACATCCATCAAGCTCCACAGGGGACCACCGCACCATCTCCTGGTTGGGTCAGCTCCTGCTAATCCTAGATCCCATAGATCCTAACCTAATTCTAAGCGCAAATTTATATTTAAAATTCAACAAAAAAGAAATCCTAAGCCTTGCAAAATAAATTCCAGGAAATACACACAGTACACAAAGTAGTTTATATTTCACAAACATAGCTTTGAATTAGTTGCTTGCTAAGTCCACCTATCCTATGGATTATGTTATGGGATTTTTAGCACCTGCAAGCAAACAATAATTTTATAATTTATTTATTACAGGATCCCTTTAATATAGTCTGCAAAAAAATAATGTTAAATCTAGAAAGAATGACTAACATCTAGTCTAATGAACAAACAAGCCTAGGCATCCAGTCTAAAGTAATACACCACATAGACATATGAAGTACAGCACAACATATGGCAGAAGATTAAAAGAAAATCATAGAATGATCTTACCTAGATCTAGGGTCAGTGACCTAAGTAATCTAGTGTGTGTAGACATGGAGTTTATGTGGTAAGTATTTACTAGGCCTTTAAGTTTAAGTTTGAAGTTTGAAGTTTGAATTGGTTTAATTTTTATCATTGGTTGGTTTCAATCCAAATGATTTAATGATTTCAATTTAAATGACTTGTAAATCATGAAAATGAGCTTATTTTATTTTACTTTTAATGACTAGATCATCAATATAGCATTCAACTTGATTATGAATCAAGTCATCGAATATTCTAATCATAGCTCTTTGATAAGTAGCTATAACATTTTTGAGACCGAATGGCATGACCGTGTAACAAAAAATCCCTATTGGAGATCTGAACACCGTATGATTTTCATCTTCTGGGGTATCTTAATTTGATTATAACCAGATGATCCATCCATAAATGAAAAGATCTCATGCGAGGAAGCTATGTCAACCATGAGTTCGGGTATAGGCAGAGGGAACTTATCTTTGGGACAAGCTTTATTTAAGTCTCTAAAGCCAACGCAGATGCGTATTTGACCATTCTTCTTTTTTACTGGAACTATGTTGGCTACCTAATCAGGGTATTGTTCTTCTCGTATAAAGTCAGCTTCAATTAGTTTCTTTATTTCACTGATCACTTGTTGTTCTACTTCTAGGCACATCTGCCTTGAAGCCTGCTTTATTGGGATAACATCAAGTTTAATTCCTAGTTTGTGTACAACTACATCCTAGAATAAACCTAACATAGAGCTAATAAATTGATTAACTCTTCAGAATCTTCTGGACCCAAGAAAGAGCTAATAAAAGTTAATTTTGGGTTCTCAGGAGTTCCTAAGTTAACCTCCTTTAATTCATCTATAGTAGATTTTATCTCTTCCTCATATTCAAGAGGTGCATTCTGAAGTGAACCATCTTTGGATTCCTCCATAGTTTTTATGAATGAGTCTTCTAGAAGAGTAGAAGGGACTTCAAAGAGTTGATCTATTTGATGATTACTAATCATTAAACAATGCTCTATATTGTTAAATTATTCAACAGTACCAAACCCAATGCTGGCTTTGGAGTGGAAATTTCTATATTTTTGATTCCATAAGCTCTCCATGCGTTGTGCTTTATCTTTGGGCCAAATATTTGTGACAAAACCATGTTTCACAAAATTCTTTACACAAGTCAAATACTAGTCAAAAATAAGTTCTATTATTTCATTTAAAGATGGTTCTTCAAGCTTTACATCTCCTTCGAGCTTGGAGGACTGGGTACAAAATAAAATTTTATTGACCTCCCTACTTCTCCTGATAAGTTAGGGCTACTTTGACCTCTAATTGAGATATTTTTTTTTGATTTAGAGTAGTCAAAGTTAAAGTATCCACATATTTTTTTTTAATTTTTCAAATTTTGATAGCTTTGACTCTTCCTTTAATGTTTTCATTTCTTCCTCATCAGTGTTTGATTCTAAGGAAATCTTAAACTTTATTGAAGCATTTCTATGATGGGAATCTTCATCTGAGCTAGATTCCAAATCAATATGAATTATTGGAGGTTCTTTTTCTTTCTTTTCATCTTTCTTGATTATTGTATTTTGTGCTTCAATAATGATGGATTTCATAGAAGCAACTCTAGGTTTCTTAGGCATGTAATAAATAGCATCTTCATAAAGCTCAATCTTATGAATAGAAAATGGTTGTATATCTCCTTTTATAACATATTCCACTCCATCCCTTGTGTACTTAATACACTGGTGGAGTGAAGATGGAACCATTCTATACTCATGGATCCAAGGTCTGCCTAAGAGAGCATTAAAGGAAGTTTCTGAATCTATAATGTGAAATTTAGCTTCAATTTTCAATCCTTCTATTTCTAATAATAGAGTGATTGAACCTAAAGCCTTTTCACCTATTTTGTTAAAGCCCATTAATAACATCTTATCAAAGCTAAGTCTTCTACTATCAATTTTTAAGAATGCTAATGTTCTAGAGTTCATGATGTTAACAGATGCACCAAGATCTACTAGAACTCTTAACAATCTTGTATTTTCAATTTTTATAGCAATATAGAGAGGATGGTTATGGTCACTGGTTCCCAAAAGTAGATCCTCATCGGAGAAAGTAACTCCTGGGATCTCCTTAAAGTAACAGGCATCTTCTATGAAAGTAGCTGCTAGTTGAGTAAGGCATATCTCTAGATCAAGTGATGCCTGTACTAGTGACTCTCTCATTTCTTTTGAAAGAATGAGAGAATCATAAATGCTTAATCTAGTAGGGTGCTTAGGACCTTTATTTCTATTGGTATTTCTTTAAGTAAAGAATCTGAACTTGTGCTTTCATCCATGATTTACTTCCCTTTTTCTTGAGGAGTAGGAGGTAAACGAGGTGGTAAGACTCTTCCACTACGAAGATTTATTTTGACAATATCTCCAGGGTTTGAATCAACCTATTCCTCATTTTGACCATCCTTTTCTGATAAATGATCAGAATCTGACACTTTTATATCTATGATAAGTGGGTCACCATGCAAATCTTCCATGTAAGTTTCTGACCCTGAGTCATGTAAAACATCATGAGATTCTTATTTTTTGATATTTAATTTTTCAATATTTTCATTCTCATTTTTATCAAAAATAGCATGAATGTAAGAAATGTCATCAGAGATAGATTTTTTATTCATTCTTTTGAGATAAGTACATAAAGATAAAGGCTTATATGGTACCGCCTTCCATCTTTATCAAATAGAGTTTTATCACTAGATATAGATGTCCCTCCCTCACCACACTTTTTGATCTTCTATGTAGTTGAAAATGTTGTATTAGGCTGAGGTGGAACTCATACTCTAAACTCCAACGGATCAACCTGGGTGATCAACTCCCAGGCCTAACTCTGATCCTACATGGCAAGTTTCAAATTTTTCATCATATGTTTCTTTATAGAATGGGATAAAGCTATATCTCATTCATTTTCAAATGAAGAACTAGAAGAAGAATTACCTATTATAACCTTAATGGACTCTTGTCCAGGGTCCATCAGGTACTCTTTTAGAATAGTCACCAATCCCTTCTTAAAATTTCTTTCAAGCCAATCTTTGAAAGAAAAGCAATCCTCAATAGTATGCCCCAACATCTGATGATATGGGCAATAATTGGGATCATTTACTTTTCCTACCTCCTCTGGCTTTATTGGGTCACGGAGTTTAAAGTCTGCTTTTCATCAGATTTTTGAAAATTTTCTCCCGCCTCTTTCTTAAAGGAATAAGTCTCGTTCATCCTTTCTGAGAAAGAGCTAGTTGGAAAATTCTTAAGGAATGATGACTTCTCTGGTGGTTATCATAAGATGAAGCTCCTAGTTGTACTTTGCATAGGAGCTTTCCCTCTATCCATAGAGACATTGCTTTTTTTTAAAGGCTTCCTAGGCCTGGCTGACTCAAACTGGTCTTTTAAGAAAGACATCCTAGGAGCTTCCTCTTGTAAACTAGAGGCTTTATTTAAAAGTTTCTCAAAGGTTTTAATAGTAAAGTCTTTGCTACTCTTGTAGCTAAGGCTTTCATTTTAAGCTGAGGATTCTCCATCTAAGGATATAATCTACCAAAGACTCTCTAGGCTTCTGATGTGCTACCACTAGGTCTTCTACGGTAGCATGATGCTGAACACCTGTGAATCTCTCACAAACATCTCTTCCAATTCAGTGAAAGTGCACACTGAATTATTTGGTAAATTAGCATACCAGTCAAAAGTAACTCCGCTCAAGCTGCTAACAAACTGTCTAAATAAAATAGCACTCCCTCCGGCATTACAACAACTTGCATCGAAATGAGCCAAATGCTGCTTAGGATTTTTAGTCCGATCAAAGACCTTAAAAGATGGGGACACAAATCCTTTAGGATAAGGAATGGAATCAAACTCCCCAGGGTATGGTCTACCCTTTGGAGTCAGGGTTGTGCCCCGAGTCTGTGCAAATGCTTCTTTCACCTATTGTTCTACCAATGTCTTTAGTTCAATGTTGGAAGGTACTACAGATTTTGATTCCTATTGGTACTCTTCCAAACTGGACCTAAAATCATAGTAGGATAGTGAATCTGAAGGATCAATATGATGGGGTCGAGAAGGAGATGGAATCCTACTTTGGAGTGATTGCATGGTATCAATCATATCCTCCATCTTCTTATTCATAGAATTGATTTGCCCATCCTTTTTTTGAAGCTGAAGGATAAGTTGCTGGGTTGAGGCTAAAGCAAGATCTTCTTGCATCTCTTCCTACTCTTTTTTAGATGATCTGGTATAAATCATGTAGATATGTGTTACTGGAAACCTTAAATCATCATCCAACATGTCATCTTACTCATGATCAAAATATTTAGAGCTTGTTTTCAAATTTCCATTTTCTTCATCTTATTTAATGATGTTTTCCATATCCTCTTTTGATAAAGAGAGTGGAACACCATTACTATCTAAGATGACATATGTTGGTTCACCAATTTCCATTTTCCTTAATTTAGATGATTCATTCATATTCCCCTGGGATGTAGGGATACTCTCAATGAAGGCTCCCAGACCCAAGTGATTGTCATCAGTAATTTTTTTGAAATAAGGAGATGGATGAGAAGAATCCATTCCCTTATTGGGAACATCTAATGAATGTACACATGAGGTACTGGTGATGAGAATAAAGGATCTTTTGAACTAGGCCTAACAAAATATTTCTCTGAAGGTGAAGCAGGTAAGGGTGGTGAAGGAACCCTATGCTCCTAAGTAGAAGGGACTTTCCTAATATAAACCCTTTTATTCTTTTTCTTAGGATAGGTCCTATCATTTTCTAACCTAGTAGATTGATCTCTATGCCATGTAAGTGAGTGCATGGGATGAGAATATCGCCCTGATACTAGATGGCATGGGGTAAGAAGGCTTCCTCCTATCAGACATGACCTCCCTCCCTTCCTTTTGATGATGGTAGGTGGCAGGTCTTCCTAATAGTTCTCCAGCAAAATTTTGAGAAACCTGATGCTTCATGGCTCTCAATAGATCTTCTTTAGTGTAAGAAGAAGATCTAGGAATCCTGTGTAAGGTTTGGTAAAGTTGACCTTGGGATTCCCTATTTACCTGCTTAAAGCTTTTCTTTACAAGATAGATGAAAGGATAGGGTGGAGAATTAGCAATCCTCATCACATCCTCCTCCTCTAGGGAAGCAAACAAAGGGTAGAATCTACTTACACCTAAGAGTGGGGAAGTGTCAAGAAGAGTATATCCCTCCCTTTCATAGCTCCATGTCCCTAGCATCTCTCTCTCCTCCTCCCTAAGAGTTATCCTCCTTAGTCTCCTCCCTCTATTTTTCTTCTGACTTTTGGTCATTTCAGAAGTTTTAGAGGTGGAACCTACTTCAAAGATGCTAAAGGGAACAAAAGCAGGAAATGCCTCTGAAGTGGGCATTTTTTATTTCTTTTGAACAGGTCCCTGCAGGACCTTTTCAACAGTCTAACTAGTAAGCATCATATCCCCAACAGGATTAGAAACACTAAAAAAATTCAGAATAGGTTGCTTATTTTTTAGAGTTTCCTCAGCAAGAGGAGCAAGAGTCACTCCATTGGCAGTAATATTGAGGTTTTCAAATCCAGCCCCAAATTTGATGATGGAGGTAGGCTCTCACAAAAAAGCTAATGCTAGATTAAAGATCAACATTTTTTTATTTTAGAAACAAAATTAATTTGATCAAAAATGTAAAATAACCAGAATATGGTCAAAATAGGTTTTTAACCTATCAGGATATTTTATCCAATAATATGGCTAAGATTTTCTCTCTCTCTCTCTCTCTCTCGCTCTCTCTTTATTTCCTTTTAGATTTTGTTTCTAGATGTTGGATAAATTCAACCAAGGATGAAATGGGGAAGTATCCAATGAAAGAAAGGTAGTCAAGACCGGTGATTTACACCAGTACACTTCCAATATATAAGAATAACCATTATTTCAAAAGATGGAGAGAGGAACCATTAACGAATGGAGTCGCCAGAAAATATGTTGGTGTTTTCTATGGAACAGAGAAAAGAAATGACACCACATAGAGCTTAGGAATATTTTATTTAGATGATCAAATATGACATTAAGGAATAAATATATTATCTTGAAAGATAAACATGCTCTCTTGTAATGGATTTGATCATTTCAATAGAAGACTCCTAAGGCTAATGGGTCTTTCGTGTACCACTATTTTCCCCTGAACTACATAGAAAAGTATAACACGTTCTATTTTATCCTGGGATCATGGTTCTCTATAAAGACAACCCTCAATAGTTAATTACATCTTAAGAAGGGTCTTTTCCTAAGGTTACTCTCAATTAAAGAAACAAACAGTTATTTTTAAAGACTACTAAGGTAGCTTTCAGAGGAATGATTTTTGAAAATTCAATTGGGAGAGGTCTAAATTGGAGAGAGTAATTTTTAAGAGTCAAATAGAAAATAAGAAAATGTCTATTGATCGGGATGACATTTCATCATCCTATGATTGGGCAAATTTGGGATTTAATTTTAGATTTCAAGTTATCATTTTCTTAAAATCTAGGGCTTAGATTCTAGACACACATCAGAAATGCCTAGGGTTGAAGACTTATTCCTACAAGGATGCTTCAGAACCTAATCTACAGTGCTTGCAACACAAATCAGATGCTCGACCTAGTTCTATCCTTGGGAATCATTGGTCATTCTCCTCATTTGAGGGAACTAACATATCCCTGACTCTCGGACTTACCCCTGAGAAAGGCGCAAGCTAACACCACCTAAGCGCATTCTAAAATAATGAGGCTAAATCATATGAATGCAAGATGTCTAGGTTGTTGTAGTTTTAGGAAAGAAACCTATGAACCTAGACTTACTCTCTAATCCCTAAGATTATGTAGGGTATGAAGATGTACCTAACTAATGCATATTTTCCATATTTTTATAATTTTTGACTCAGGATTCATTTAGGTGATAGGAATACAATTATGCCTAATGCATACAATTTAAAAAAGATTATAGGCCAAACTAGAATAGAAGAAGGTGTACTTCCATCATAGGCTTTCAAAGGTCAAGCCCAGGTTCTCTAATAAGGATGGAAGTCCTTCATTAATCAAGAGTGAAACAATATGATTTATGCATGATATTAAAACATCCAGCTAAGGGGTTGCTACAAATTTTATCTTGATTTAATGGCCTAGGCTTTTATATGAAGATTATGAGTTGTATTTATTTTTTTTATTTCGATTGATTTAATTGGGTAGAAAATTTAGTTTATCCTATGAGCCTTCGTACAGGCATTCAACATAGCACAAACATAGCACATAAAGAAACAAGAAGCATATAAAAAAAAAAAATAAAAAACAATTATTTATAAAATAAATAATAATGAAATTATATAAAAAAAAAAAAAAAAATAGAAAGAAAGAAAAATATATATATATATATATATATATATATATATAGAATACAAGTTTAAATATATATGTCTTCTTTCGGAAAGTCTCCTTCTTTAGGGACATCCATCTGCAGACACCACCACACCATCTCCTAGTTGGGCCAGCTCTTGCTAATCCTAGATCCCATTGATCCTAACCTAATTCTAAGCTCAAATTTACATTTAAAATTCAAAAAAAGAAATCCTAAGCCCTGCAAAATAAATGTCAGGAAATACACAAAGCAGTTTATATTTCATAAACATATAGGCTTAGCATTAGTTGCTTGCTAAGTCCACCTATCATATGGATTATGTTAAGGGATTTTCAGCACCTGCAAGCAAATATCAATTTTATGATTTATTTATTACGATCCCTTTAACACAACCCCGCAAAAATAGTGTTAAATCTAGAAAGAATGCCTAACATCTAGTCTAACAAACAAGCCTTGGTATCCAATTAGCAATACACCACAGACATGTGAAGCACACCATATCATATCACAGGAGATTAAAAGAAAATCACAGAATGATCTAACCTAGATCTAGATTCTATGACCTAAGTAATCTAGTGTGTGTAGAACTCAGATTTGTGTGGTAAGTCTTTGCTAGGAATTTAAGTTTGAAGTTTGAAGTTTGAATTGATTTAAATTTTACCATTGGTTGGTTCCAATTCAAATGACTTAATGATTTAATTCCCATTTTATGTTCATTTTATTTTGTTAAAGTTGTATAGGTTTTCAAGAATGAGAAACATAGTGAATTTCATTTTGGATAAAACTCACTTTGTTCTACATCCTAAATCCTAATGAAATTTCTAAAAGTCTAACTAAGATCCTTAAGTATCTTAATTAATCCTTTTGATGTTATTTATGTTTGGATTAGTTTTATGTTATTTCATTTGTTTGAATTATTTATTTGATTTAATTTGTTTGATTTATTTCATTTTGAATTAAGTTATGTGGGTTTCATTTGATTTGGTTCATTTTAAAGAGTTTATATTAAAGTTTGATTTCATTTAATTTCACTTAAGTTATTAAATCATAGATTTGTAAGCTTAAGGTTTAAGTTCATTAATATGAATTAGAATTTTTCACTTAGGTTTGTTCATGGATTATGCTTAACCTAAAGTACTTAGGTTAATTACTTGATCTAATTTGATTAACCTAGGTTTTACATTAATTATTTAAATTTATTGGAGATGAGTGGTTTCATTAAATTTTATCGATTCAAAGATTAAGGTTTAAGTTAATTAATAGTTTTATTAACCTAAGGTTTTATTTCATTAACCTAAGATTGAGTTTGATCACTTTAATTGACTTAAGATATTTAGAAAAGTTTCTGAATAGTTTTCTAACATTTGATGGTAGAATTTGATAACTTTAATTCACTAAGATATTTAGAAAAGTTTCTGAATAGTTTTCTATTGTTTGATGGAGATTAGTTTGAATTACCATTTTATTTAATAGGTTAATTAATTTCCTTAACCTAATACTTGACTAACATTGAACTGGAGATTTAAAATTTGAAAACTCTTAATCTAGAGATCATTTTGACTTGAAATATTTCTGGCAAGTAGGGTTACATGCCAATTTTATATCCCTAAAGTTTTAGTTTGATTAGAGATGTAATTAGGCTGTAATTAAGGTTTTAATTATTTTATTAAAACCTAAATTAAGCCTAATTTATTATGATTCATTACGTGATTTTAATTTTTGATTACTTTTCACTAAAATACCTTTCCAATGAGTGTTTATTCATAAGTTTTAGTTAACTGGTTGATTTATTATGATTTAATTGAGTTCAGGTTATTTAATTGGATTATTTAATTCATTTAATTATCTAATTAAGTTAATTAGTGATCTATTAGGTTCATATGTGTTTGATTAGGTTTAATTAGTATTTTGATGTTCATTAATGTTTATTATGTTGATTTAAGGTTATTAAATTAAAGTTTTATAATTATTTCATTAAAAGGTAATTAATTTAATTAAATTTAAAGGATAAGCACATGAAATTATAATTTCCATTGAATTCAGAGAATTAAATCCCCAAAAATTTACTTAAGGTACGTTTTACGCTTAATTTCATTTTTCCAAAGTTTCAAATTAATTGGATTATTAATTTGAGAGTAATTAAAGTTTAATATTTTTAATTAAACCCAAATTAAGGGAAAATTACCCAATAAAAATTGGGGATTTTAATTTTTATGGATTCTTCTCATCAAGATGAATCCATAAAGCTTTTATTTATAATTTTCTAATTTATATTTGATTTTTAAAATTTTTAGAAGTTTTTGCATTTTTTTTAAATTAATTAAATCCGTTAAATAATGAATTTTAACAATTTTAAGTGAGGGGCCCACATGGCACACGCTTGCGTGCACGCAGGTTGGTCCACATTGCGCCACCTGGCACCACGTCAGCATAATTCAAAATGCAGGATCGCCTACAGACCGTCTGTTCAAAGATCGGACGGTCCATATTGATCTCGTGATTCCTAAAGGGTGAAATCAATCACCCTAAATTGGGCCCATCAAATACATGGATCGGATGGCATAGAGATCATCTCCTTCGTTTCTTGCTGGAGCCAAGGACCGTGGAAGGTTTTTCACTAATAACTTTTGATATAGACCATGAAATAACGTGATTTAAAGTGCTACATGATCGTGGATGAATTTCCTACATTTCTATACGGTTGGATCTATTTGAAGACCACCTTTCCTATTAAACCGACCACAACCACATTTTTGAAGAAAAAGCTTGAGGTCAACAATGGCATACCTTGATTCCTTGGATGATTGACCTTGTAATTGATCGTAGAGCTTCGTATGCTTGAACCAAGCTTGCTTGCCAAAGGAATTAACTTAATTTCTTAAGGATTGCTCCCTAGACCAACCCTTGAATCCTCTTTTCAGTTTTGATGGTTCGTAGTGATTAAGGGCACTTGGGGGGGAGAGGGAAATTTCTTTTTGGTTTGGTTTTGATGTGTGAAGGTGTGTGTGTGTTCAATTTTCCTTGGGGAAGTCTCTCTATGGGTTTTTCTATATGGCTGAAAGCTATATTACGCTCTCATAGCTATTCCTTGGTCAATTTTGCTAATGAAGGACCTTGGAAGCTAGATAGTGCACTCCTTCTCCATCCCATAGCTGTCCCATGTGAAGAGGTGGAAAGAAGGGAGAAGGAATTTGACTTCTCCAATTCTTTTGTTTGTATTAGTTTTCCTTATTTGGATTTTATGAAATAATGCAAGAGAAGCCTAAGTAGCATGATTAGGGATGTAAACCTTCATTAGAAGGGTTTAAAGTACCCCCATCCAATGTGATTTGGTTGGAAGTGGTTTGATATTTCCTTATTTCTTTTATCTTGCTTAACTCACTTAACCCAAATTGGGTTAAGTGATTTAAACATAATTTCTTATGGGTCAAATGACCCATTTGACCCAACTACACCTAATAGAGAGTTAGGTTATATCCCATCACCATCCCCAAATGATTTAGGACAATCAATTTAAAGTTATTTTAATTTTTCTTGAATTTGAGTTCACCGTGGCTTATTTAAGTTATTTTGATTTAAGGGATTTAATTTATCTAATCTAGGCCTTCATGGACTCAAATTTTTTTTATTGTGATAATACATATTCATTTTAATTATTTATTTTTGATGATTTAATTTAGTCAAATTTAGTGGGTTGACTTTTTTGACTAGTCCACTAAGTCAACTCTAGGTTGACTAGAGTTGACTTTAGGTTTGACTTTGAATTTTCATTTTATTTTCATTAATTCACTTGATTTAATTTATGTTGGATGTTTGATTTGGTTTTCATCAAACCAAGTAAATTGGATTTAGCTCAAAAATGTATTTCCTAAGTTACTAAGCATAGTGACTTTGAATTTTGAAGTAGGAAATTCCCTATTTGAACTTGATATCATTTTATTGTTAAAATGACATTTTCCAAAAATGAGGTCAACAAGTATGTTTGAGAAAAGTTGGACTAGCTCTAGTGGTAGATAAGATTAGAGAGAGTTGCCTTAGATGGTTTGTCCACATAAAGCGCCAGTCGTTCGATGACCCAGTTAGTAGAGTAGATGTATTAGATTTTCCTTATATTTAGAAAGGTAGAGGTATACCTAAAAGACTTGGTTAAGATGTACAAAAAATGATATTAGTATAGTTGAATTAAATGAGAATTTGACACATAATAGGACACAATGGAGAAAAATGATTCATGTAACTGACCCCACATAGTGGGATAAAGGTTTATTGTTGTTGTTGTTGTTGTTATTATTGTTGTAAGGTTTATACCGAATAATATTAATTTAAAAAATAAATAAAATTTTATTATAAATCAAAATTAAAAAAACTTAAATTTTCAAAATTGGGTCTTTATCCCTAGCAAAATTTTCTTACCTAATGTAAAAGAATTAAATATAATTTACCTTATTTTAAGGTATAAGTTTTATATAAGCCAAGCTCTAATGATTAATTCATTACATCTTCAAAGAATTATAGCTTAAAAACATTTAGTAAAATAGTGATATATATATATATATATATATATATATATATATATATATATATATATATATATATATAATTTAAAATGATTCTTTTAATGAAATAGTGGAATTATCTTTTGATTGATATTTCAATATTGTCAAGAAATTGATTAAGTGAGATTTGGCACCAAGTAACTGGTCTAAGGATGAGCATAATACTAAAAAAATTTATGAAAAATTAAAATTGCAATAAATTAAGATAAAAAATAATCAATATTGGTTTTATACTATAGAATTAGTATATGATGATGAATATTATTTTATTATTACTAATTATCTAGTACAATAGGCTCTTTATAAAAAATGTCAATTTGATTTGAATTTAATATTTCAAATGTTTTAACCGATGTTAAGGTGGGTTAAGTTTATGCATGACTTAAGACAACCTATAAGTGATTAGGATCTTATAAAAGCAAAGTCAAAACTTTTAGATTTGATTTTAACTCATTTTAACTTTTGTAATGAATGTAATTTCCATGGTCAAATATGATTTGATTACGATCTAAAACTTTATGTCAATGATAACCTCAAGTGACAATAAAATGCATTGTGATCACATAAAGTAATTGTCAAATCCTAGTAAATTAATAAAATATTAAATTAGATTCAAAGGTATTTTGTTCAATTTTGATTCGGTTAGAAGTCAAAAAAATTGAACAAACCTCTTTGGCCTATGGGGTGGGTCCAAGTGAAAGTTTAGGGAACCTAAGATAAGTCTTATGGTCTTAGGGCACCTAAGGTTAGCCAAAAACTAATGCCATATGTCTTGAGTTAAGTTAGTCATTTTAAGCTTTTATTTTTTTTTCTTAGGATTATTTTTAAATTAATCTTAAAAATATCTAGAGTTTGTCTTAAAATCATCCTAAGGATAACTTAACTTAAGATTGATATAGGGTTGACTCACTATCCACTTAGTGTAGGAATGATCCAAACCTATAGGATATGTTATAAGAAAGTTAATGTAGGCTCTTCAGGAATCCATCTATTATGAACTTATGAGAGGGGTCTAATGTTAAGAGAAAGATAATGTTATGTAGGTTCTTCAGAGAGTTTATTTATTTTATATTGAGCTACTATTTAGCTCCTTATAACTTATAAATAAAAACTCAATTAGAGAATAACAAATATGATTAAAATTAAAAAGAAGAAGTATTATCTTTAATATTGAAGAATCTAATAATTTGAGAAAGATAATTCCAACAAAGAAGTTGTAGCCTTATTGGCAAGAAAGTTTAGTTTCTTCTCAAAAATAAAAATACAAGTAAGAAAATGCTAATCATGTTCAAATATTATCAATAATATATTTTATTTATGTGTATGAAACAAAGATATATTAAGTGGGAGTATCCAACTCTTGAAGGCTCATCATGAAGAAGAAATCAGTGGACAAAAAAGGCTTCACAAAAATTTTAAAAGTTGGCTAAAAATATTCTTCTAGGCTGACTTATATATGAAGATATTTGCTAGTTAATTTGAGAATGAAGTCAATAATTTTTGTTTAATAGTTTAAGCTAAATTAGGGAACTTAGAATTAGTATACAACCTTATTATGATGAAGTACTTTTAATAGAAAAATAATTATACAATAGTTTTGAGTTACTTAGAAAGAAATATTTTATTATGATATAAATATTACATATTTAAAAATAAACATAATGTAGGATTGCATGAGTTAGATTAAATAAAAAAAGAAGAGAAATACTCCTCATGCAAAGAACTTGAGAAGGAATATAATCTATTACAAGAAGAGATTCTCACGATGAATGAATTAAAGCATGGCATGTGCTCATTTGGTACTCTTAATGAAGACCTATGAGATGAATTCAATGTCTTTCTTTTGCACTTCATCAAACATACAAGCTCCATTAAGACATACATCACATCTTGCATCTATTTCAAGTCACAGGAAGAAGTTTAGAACAAATAAAAATTTATGCTTTCTATGTCCAACATTAAATATTACTCATGTTGTTCACTTGGACACCCATCTTACAAGTGCCCTTATATAAATCACAAGAGAATTGCATGTGAATGGGTCCCTAAGCTTAAGATTGCACATCATAGAATCATTCTTTAATGAATCAAATATTATTTGGGTTTCAAATATTAGAATATTTTAAACTTGAATAGGTGTATTTTTATAATATGAAGGATAAAGGGATGTGATACATGGATAGTTGGTGTTGGGATACATGATTAAAACACATGACTAAAATAAATAAAATTCATAACAATTGAGTCCATGAAAATGGATAAAGTTATTTTTTGTGATATGCTTGTTGACATCACTTTTGGAGTCAGAAGAAATAACCTTTATCATCTTAGACTTAGGAAATGTTCTAGACACTTGAATTTCCTTAGTTCTAAGATAGTTCAAGTGATTGAAAAAAATACTAAAGCCAAGCTTAGGGACTTAGAAAACACAACCCTTAGCCAAAAGTTTGCCTTAGAACAAATAGGTTTCATCTATCCTAAGGCCTAAACCAAAAACTCATACCCATTCACTCATCCAAAATTAAGCTCATGTAAATGAAACACAACCAAACTCAAACCTATTCATTTAATCTTAGTTGAATTTGGTTTTCTAATCCAAGCTTCAAGCCAAATTAACCTGGACCTTAATCCAAGTTAGCATATGTGGTGTTTATTTTGGATGTGGGACTCCACATAGATCTTAGGGGGGTACTTATTGAAGTGATCAGATACAATATTAGGAATCATATACTATCTTGAAAGATTATAATCATCACCCTATAATGGACCTAATCACCTAATAAGGCCTCCTAAGACATGATGGGTCTTCGAATGTAGTAGAGAACTTTACCCTACTTTACATGGAGAAGTAAAGTAAGGTTTATATTAAGCTAAGTTCATTAAGTTCCCAGGAGGCAAGCCTCTATAGTTAATTACATCATAAGAAATGAAATTTCTTAAGAATACTCTCAATTAATGTAGAAATTAAAGTCTCCAAAGATTTAAAGGGTAGACTATCAACAAATTTGTTATATCTAGAAAATCAATTGGGAAAGTTCAAGGAGAAGACTTATTTTTAGAAGCCAAAGGGAATAAATAGGAAATACTCATGATACTAAGAGGCCTAGTGAGCATTCCAATCTATCCTATGATTGGGCTTTATATGTTTGAAAGTGAAGAGAATTATTTTATTTGAGTTAAAATTTATTAGATTGCCAAGGCGTTTAATCCATCAACATAAGATTGTGGAAATACTTAAGAGGTGAGGATATATGCTTGTAGCATAAAGGAAATAGCTACCTCATATCCTAAATCTAGAGAGCTTTAGCACAATATTAAAAAGATGGCCTAAATCTAAGCGAAGGGTGTACATAAAGGTTTATCTCCACAAGAGAGGATAAATCATCCAACTTCTGGACTTACAACCACCTGGAGTGGCCGCCAGCTAACACCTCATATGCTTTAAATCCATGTAGTCTGGTCTTATGTAATTACAAGATAGTTGGGCAATTATTTATTTAGGAAGATACTAAAGTCTTAAACCAACTCCCTTAAAGACTAGAGCATGAGTGGTATGAATAATGACTTAGTCTAATGCAAAAAATTTCATTTTTTTTAAATTTTTGATGCTTCATTTGGACAAAGGCTTTAGAATTTTGAAGCCTATATGCATGATAAAATAAAGTTTTGGCTAAATCAATGAGAAAGGGTATTTTACAACATAAGGGATGCCCTCCCAAGTCAAGCATTCTCTTATCGTGCAAGGATGGAAATCCCCAATTTTCAAGAGCAGAACAATATGCATGCATGATGTGAAACATTCAACCATTCAGCTAAGGGGTTGCTAAATCTTTTAATTATCTTGATTTACATCCTAGACTTTATGGTGAGGTAATGAGTTGTAGAAAATTTTAGTTATGAGTGATTACTTGTGTAGAAAATTTATTTTATCCTAAGAGCCTAATCGCATCTTGGCCACACATTAAAGTATCAAACATTTAAGAAACTAGAAAAAGCATGCCATTTCTAATATGCAAACTAAACAAATCATCAAACACTTTATGAAATAATGTAAAAGAATAAGAGGTCGGTCTTTGTTGGGTACCATCAAGAAAGAAAAAAAGATGGGTAGCTGAGCTCTACCCTTATACAACCCAGAATATAAAAGACTATTTACAATTTATAATAAGTGAATGCTATGGGGGGTCAACATTTCTTCATTCTTTATGATGTCATGTATCTTCCTTCCTTTTTGATTTGGTGGACTTCAATGCATCACATGGCACCCCAGAATAAAGCCTCCTAGCCATTGCTCATCCTAATCTCCCATAGCACCAATCTTAATTCCTAATGTAAAATTACATTAAAAATAGGAAAAATAAGTCTAACTACACCTGCAAAATAAGTGTTGCCTAAACACACACAATCTCAAGCAATTATATATAGAATTTATACTTAGCACCTTACATATGGGTAACCAAACCCTCTTGTCCTAACTTAGATTATGCTTAGGGGTTTAAGCAACCTACAAAGAAGCATTGATATTTATTTTTAAGCACCCCTTAAGCACAATCCCTTGCAGAAATTATAATTAGGCCAATATCAGCCTACCATCCAGTTTATGAAGCATATACCCTAATATCTAATCTAAAACATTACATCACAAAATAAAATATATAGCACACCATGCACCATCCTAACATAGAGCTAGAAGTGGTAACTTAATTCTAATGTATGTGTTAAGGCTTATGTGGTATGTCTTTCTAGGCATTTGAGTTGTAGTTTTCTAAGTATGGAAAGATTTAATTTAGCATGAAAGGTTGGTTTCACTTCAAGTGGTTTAATGGATTTGAGAATTTTAATTTTAATTTTCTTTTATTTCATATGACCTACATTTAGCAACTAAGTGTTATAAAGATAAGAAAGGGGATCATTTACTTTCATCCATACCTTAAGCCACTTTTTAAATTACATTAATTTGATTTAGTTCTATTTAATGAATGGTTTATTACACATTTTTAATTAATCCTAAATTTAGGCTCACTTTAAATAATTTTATTCAACATGAAAGGCTTTTTAAGATTAATCTAATTGAATTACTATCATATGATAAATGTTCAATCATTCCTTTCCATCACATGTAACATGCATATGATTTATAATCCTACATGTATCTATACATGCAACACATTTTGGCATACTTATTTGATAAATGTTGATATGTATTTGAAGTTTATATTTTCATTTCTCATTGAATTATTTAATTGTATTAATTTAAAGCTCTATCCAAATTCTTATACAAAAATACATATGGATGAAATTAAATTGGTACGTGTCATTATTAACTACGGAAGTGAGGTAATCAAATGACCTCCTTGGGGCTAACTTAAGCCTCGTGTTCGGATGTCCAAACTATATAGACATTTGCATTCAAACATATGTAAATTTATATACATGAATATAAGAAAGAAAGCTCCAAATCACATGACTAATTAATGAAAACACTTAATCAATTATGGATGCAAGCATTTTAGTAGAAAAGAGGGATTTTCCTTCTTTAGCCACACATACATACCCATGTAAAGAGAAATGAGCAAGTGTGTGCCTTTGTTAACCAAGAGAGTGAGGTAATCAAATGACCTCCTTGGAGCTAGCTAAACCTCGTATTCTTGGGATGTCCAAACTATATACTTTGCTATCTCACTACACATTAAGGTATATGTGTTTAAGAGGAAGAAAATCATGCAAAAATTATATTTCCTATTTCATTGAAATATTTATGTTTGTGAAACAAAGTTCCATTCACATTCTAATGTAGAAATACATGTAAATGAAATCAAATAAGTGTGTGTCATTGTTAACTAGGGAAGTGAGGTAATCAAATGACCACCATGGGGCTAACTAAAGCCTTGTATTCTTGGGATGCCCAAACTATATACTTATTAACATTCAAATATATGTAAAACTACACATGAAATAAGGAAAAGAAAGCTTTACTTCACATACCTATGTTTTAAGCACATGCAAACCTATATGTATTCATAATTACTATCAATCTAATCAATGTAATTGATTAATAAATCTTTAAAATAATAATTTGATTTTATTAGTGATAATAACCACACATATTATAAATTAATCCAACACATGCAAGCTTACATAAAAGAAAACTATTTGATTTAATTGGGGAGCTCAGGAAACACTCTAGGAAGCTCTCGAATACTCTCCTTAAGGTTCTCTAGCTCACACTGAGGCTCTCTTCTCGATTTGGATTGAAATGAGGGGGTTATATCCCCTCATTTCCAAGATCAGATGGTGGTGATAGGTTTGGCATTTTATGGATGTCCAGCCACCTCAGGGGGTCATAGGTGGCAAGGAGGAGGTGAGTTGGCTTAGCTTGGTTGGTTGAAAGTGTGGAGGTGGCTGCCAAGGGGGAATCAAGTGTGTCTTATGGGTTTCAAATACTCCAATGGAGAGGGTGAGATGATTTCACCTCCCATGGGTCATGGCCATCCCAACCACCCCTTGGGTCAGGTTGGGCAATTTCCTAGGAGCCTAGGTAGACTATTGGGAGAGTGCCAAGTGGCCAAGGAATGTAAATGACCACTTACATGGATGATTTGTCTAATGTGATACCCTTGACCCAAGGGTATAATGGTCATTTAGTATTGGATTTGATTTAAGCAAATTTGAAATGAGTCAAAATTTGGTCAGCCCAAATTTCAAGTGATTTGTAGTTCAATTGGTTAGGTTTGGCTCAATATGGCTCAAATGGGGCAAATTGGGACAATTCATGTTAACTTGACTAATTGGTCAAATTGAGTCAAATTAAGGTTGAGTCAAGTTCATATGATCATTTGGGATGTATTGGTGTCATTGGTTTGGTTTGATTTGGCTTAGATTTGATTTTGTCACATTTGAGTTTAATTGGGTCAAATGGGTTAAGTTGACTAATTTGATAAAATAAGCCAAAGTGGCATGGATTTGGAGTTGGTTTGGGTTTGGTTGACCAATTGAAGATGATTGTAGGCTTTGGTTTAATTTAAATTTATTTGGATTTAGGCCAATTTGACCTTTAGGTCAATTTGGGCTAAGTGGGTCAATTTGGTTCAATTGGGCAATTGGGTCTAATCATGGCTTTGGTCAAGTTCAACAATTAATTTGGAATGACCTTGAGCCATTGGTTATAATCAATTTGGTCCATATTTTGATTAACCCAATTTAGTCTTTTAGCTCAATTTGGGTCAACTTGGGTCAAGAGGGCCAATTAGGTTTTTTTGGCTCAATTGAAGGTCAAGTCATGTTCAAATATTAATTTTGAGTTGGTATGAATCATTGGTTTCATGGGATTTGGTTTAGGATGCAATTTGGCTAGTTTGGGTTCATATGGGTTAAGAGGTTGACTTGGTCAAAGGACCAAGTTGACTTGGTTTGACATAATTTATGACAATTGATCAACCTAGAGTGATCAACAATCATGATAGGAGGTATTGTGGGCTTGGTTCAATCTAATTTGGGTAGGATTGGAACTTGGTTCAAATAGATTCTTTAGGTCACTTTAGGTTAGGTGAGCCTAAGTGGGTCAATTGGCTCGATTTTTGTTTGATTTGGATTTAGTTGAGTTTATATATAGGTTTATAATTGATATATATAAACTCAATTGCAATTGATTTGGGTTTGGATAAGTTTTTGGTTCATTTGAATATTTGAAGTCAAAAGGGATAAGTTGGGTTTGACTTGGGTTGATCTTGGCTTAGCTTGATGATTATAGTTTTCATTTATATTTGGAGAGATGATTAAGGGGTTCATTGATTCATGAGAAAATCAGCTGAATTTGATGCCTAGATTAGGAGAAGTTAGTTAGGTCCATAGGATAAGGCTATGAGACTTAAGGAAAATTTTGATTTGGCTTAATTTAGTTTTGATGATTTAAATGTATATTTCATTTATATTTGGAAAGATAAATGAATATATGATTGATTTATGAGAAAATCAACTGAGTTTGAACTGATTTGAAGGGAAATTTGGCTAAGCTCATATGGTTGAATCAAAGGGCTTAGGTTTGGACTTGATTTTATCTGACTTTGGTCTTGGTCATTTAAATGTAGATTTGATTTATATTTAGCACCAATAGTATCCTAGCTATGTCCATGCAGTCTATAATCATCGACGACCAGTAATATCCTACTCTCTTGATCTTGGCTTTCATCTTCAGACTGGAATGGTGAGCTTCACATAATCTTGTGTACCTCGATCACGATCATACGGGCTTCATGTTTGTCCAAACAGCATAACCATATATGATCAAAGGATCGCCGATATAAGGTGTCATCTACGAGAGCGTAGGAAAGTGCTCTCTGCTTCATCTGATGGGCTTGGGACTTCTCTTGAGGTAGTTTACCTCTATTTAGGTAATCAATGAATGGTTGTCTGTCTAACTCATCATCCTTTTCGATAATGGCAACGTCTCCTTCAAGAGAGTACTTTTGATAAGTTTGATATCAATAAAGGATAAGACTTGTCTATTTTGGACTCTTATTGATATATACTCATCTTCTGGACATGCCAACTCCTTGGAAAGTTTGGCTAAAGCATCTACTATAGCATTTTCTCCTCGAGAAATCTTGTAAATGGTAACCTCTATGATTTAGGCCAACAACTCCATAGTGTACTTGTGATAGTGATGGAGCTTAGGCTTTAGAACCTTGTAGGACCCAGTGATTTGATAAATGACTAATTGAGAATCTCCATAGTGATTGATGTTCTGGATGCTTAGAGTAACGGCTAACTCCGGATTGGAAATCAAAGCCTTATATTTGGTTTTATTATTAGGAGAACTACTCCTATCCCTGGCTTTCCTAGAAGAGTAGATTGTGGTTCTTCTCATCTTTGAGAGGAAGCCGCACCATCAAAGTACATCTCCCAATAATAAATGCTAGTGTCCCTAAGTTTATGATTTGTTCATCGGGGAGGTCATCACTAAGCAAAGAGTTAGCAAGAAGTGGGTGTGCTACTAATGAAATGAGTGCTTATCCTTTCACCGAATGGAGAGGTACTAAAGTAATATCAAACTGTGACAAAATTATGGACCAACGTGTCAACCGTCTAGATAGAATTGGTTGTGTCATGAGATATTATAGTGGATTGATCCTAGAGATCAAGTTCACCTTATGAGAAAGCATGTAGTGCCATAACTTTTGGGATGCAAAGATTAAAGCTAGGAAATGCTTCTCAATTGGTGGATAGTTTGCTTCAGTAGGGATTAGATGATGACTAAAGTAGTAAAGCATGTTTTCCTTCCCTTCATCATTGGTTTGAGATAACAAAGCATCAAGGGAGTCGTCTAATGTAGTAGTGTTTAATATGAGCAGCTTGCCCGAGATAGGGGCTGCTAGAAATATCGGCTTGATCAGGTAGTGCTTGATGTCTTCAAAGACATGCTGACACTTGTCATCCCACTTGAACTTGGAATCCTTTTTGACAAGTGCTGAGAATGGCTGGCATCTTCCTGATAGATTGGATATAAAGCATCTTAAATAGATCTGAGTTGAGTTAGACTTTTAGGAGGTGGCATTTCTAATATTTCTTTAATCTTCTCTGGATCAATTTTGATTCCACGGCGTCAGATAATAAAATAAAAGAATTTTCCTAAAGCTACTCCAAATGCAACCTTCATGGGGTTCATTTTGTGATTAAATTATCTTAGCTATTCAAAAAATACTCTCAAGTCAAAGAAATGGTCTTCTTCTTCTTTACTTTTGACCACGAGATCATCGACATAGCATTCAACTTGATGATAAATGTGTTCATTGAAGATTCAAGTCATAGCCCACTGGTATATAGCATTGATATTTTTAAGGATAAAAAGCATGACCTTATAGTAATAGATTTTGGGGATCAAAAAGCAGTGTTTCTTTCATCTTTAGGGGATATCTTTATTTGGTTATATCCAGATGAGCCATCCATGAAAGGGAAGATTGCATGAGATGAGGCAATGTGCATGATTAGCTCCGGGATTGGCAGTGAAAATTCATCTTTTGGACATGCCTTATTTAAATCCCTAAAAATGATGTATATACGAATTTGGCCATTGTTCTTCTTAATTAGGATGACACTGGCCAACCAAGTAGGGTATTTTTCTTCTCGGATGAAGCCAGCATCGATTAGTTTCTTGACTTTAGAAATGACCTGTTGTTCAATGTCTAACATCTAAAAGCTTGCTTGATAGGGTTAGCATTAGGCTCTATTGCTAGTTTGTAGACTATTACATTAAGAGATTGTTAGCTTCACTTTTGGAGTGAGTTCTCAATCTCATCAACATAGATCTAGGACTCTTCTAGACATTAAGATCTCCTTAGTCATAAGACACTTCGAGCAATTAGGTGAACACTCAACCTAAGCTTAGAGACTTAGAAGGGTTAATCATAGATTAGGCTATGCCTTAGGGATTAAGGAGATTTACCTACCATATAGCCCAAATCCAATCCATGTTTACCTTCTTAATCCAAACAAAATTTCAAATTCAAATTCAAATCAAATCCAAATCCAAATCCAAATTCCAAGCTAAATGATTAAAGCTCATGATCAAATCCAAATTCAAAATCAACCTAAGCCCTATGATTTTATCTTATGGACTTAGCCTTAATCAAACTCAATTGATTTTCCCAAATATCAATTCAACCCCTCAATCAAACTTATAATCAAAATCAATTCCATATAATTTGCAAAAATTTACAATCATACCAAATCCTACCTAAGCCATATGACCTACCTTCATGAGCTTAGCTAAGTTTTCCTCCAAATCAATTCAAACTCAATTAATTTTCTCATAAATCATTCATATCTTCAGTCATCTTCATAAATATAAATGAAATATACATTTAAATCATCAAAACTAAATCAAACTAAATCAAAATATTCCTTAAACCCTTTGAGCTAACTTCATGAACTTAGCCAAAATCTCATCCAAATCAAGCCAAGGTTAATTGATTTTCTCATGAATCAATCATACCTTCAATCATGTTCACAAATATAAATGAAATCTACAATCATCAAGCCAAACCAAAAATCAACCAAAGTCAAACCCAACTTGACCTTTTTGACTTGAAATATCCAAATGAACCAAAACTCATCCAAACCAAAATCAATTATAATTGAGTTTATATATCAATCCCAAATCCATTTATAAACTAAACTAATTCTAACTCAACCCAAAATTAACTCAACTAAACCCAATTGGTCCATTTGACCTAAAGTGGCCAATTTGACCTATTTGAGCCAAGTTCCAATCCTACCAAAATTAGATTGAACCAAGCCCACCAAGACCTCCTATCATGATTGTTGATCACCCTAGGTTGATCAATTATCATAAATTTTGTCAAAGCAAGTCAACTTGGTCCTTTGACCAAGTCAACTTCCATATGAACCCAAACTAGCCAAATTGCAATCTAAACCAAATCCCTTGAAACCAATGATTCATACCAACTCAAAATCAATATTTAAACCTGACTTAACCTTCAATTGAGCCAAACCAAACCCAAATGGACCTCTTGACCCAAGGTGACCCAAATTGACTTAAAAGACCAAATTAGGTCAAATCAAAATATGGCCCAAATTGATTATAACCAATGTCTCAAGTTCCTTCCACATTGATTGTTGAATTTGACCAAAGCCATGATTGGACCCAATTGACCCACATAACCCAAATTGACCTAAAAGATCAAATTGGCCTAAATCCAAATCAAATCCAAATCAATTAAAATCAAAGCCTATAATCATCTTCAATTGTTCAACCAAACCCAAGCCAATTTGGCCAATTTAATCAAATTGGTCAACTTAACTCATTTGACCAATTTGAACTCAATTGAGTCAAAATCAAATCTAAGGCAAACTAAACCAAACCAATGACACCAATACATCCCAAATGATCATATGAACTTGACCCAACCCTTGGTTTGACCCAATTTGACCTAAATGAGTCAAATTGAGATAAATCAAACCAAATCAACTCCAATTTATTTGTAATTTGGGTAACCCACTTTTGACTCATTTCAAATCTGCCCAAATCGAACATATTGCCAAATGACCATTCTATCCTTGGGTCAAGGGTAACACATGAGGAAAATTATTTATGTAAGTGGTCATTTCCATTCCTTGGCCACTTGGAACTCTCCTAAAGGTCCACTTAGGCACCTGGGACATTGCCCAACCTGGCCCAAGGGGTGGTTGGGTCGACCATGACCCATGGGAGGTGATATGACCTCACCCTCCCCATTGAAAATTTTGAAAACCATAGGATACCCACTAATCCCTCTTGGGAGCCACCTCCCAAGCTTTCGCTAACCAAACTGAGCCACCTAAAATGATTCTATACCATTCCCAACCACCATCGATGGTTGGACATCCACTAGAGGCCAAACCCGATCTGACCATTTGATCATGAGAAGGAGGGGGTATAGCCCCCTCAAATTCATTCTAGACCAAGCACTTGAGCATAGAGAGAACCCTAGCACCCTAAGGAGAGCATCCCAAAGCCATTTCCAAGTTCCTTAAGCTCATACTCCTGGTTTTACCAAACCCAAAATAGGGCATCCCTCCTTCGATCCCAACTTTCTTAAACCTCCATAGAATTTAAATTAACTTTGAACACACAATCCCCATGGCCCATCAAGCAAGAATGAATCTTCTACAGAGCTCCCTGACCACCGTAGATAGGACTTCAATCAACGTTGGCCTACCAAGCTTTAGGTGTTGGTCTTTTGAGCAAACTATACTAAATCAAGGCTTGGGTTGATCAATAGGGCTTCATCTCCATGAAACAAAGCTTCCTTAATCGAATTTGCCACCAGTCTTGAGCTCCATGATGTATGCTATTAATATTGATCCTTAGGAAAAAATGAGTTGGAGCTTTATAAAAAAAACTTTCATCTCGTGTGATCTTGACCATTGGATCCCTTTGGATCCTGAACGGGAAGGTGTGGGATCCATTTGGAGTCGATCTGAGCTCGAGTGAGCTTGAATCAAGTGAGTGATGGTGGACAGACTTTGTTCTCCCTCGCTCATGTGATGATAGATCAGGCATCGTCCATTTTGCATGATCAGAATGGACGATCGTGATTAAATTCACTGGATCGATTTGATTTAAACCTATTAAGCCGTGGGATTAATCGTAGCAGTTTAATCTTAGGTTGTAGCATGTGCCCATGTGCAGGGCTAAGTCATACATTTTAAGTAGCGGTCCATAAACCACGTGGAAAGCGCTGACACGATTAGTCTTAAATAATCATTTGTAATGGCTGAAACTTCTAAAAATCACAAAAAATCATAGAAAAATTATAAAATATAAATAAGTATTCATTTTAAAGGTATTTTTGATAATAATTAATTAAAAATAATTTTAATTAATTTTGAATAATAATTAAAGCTTAATTATGGTTTAATTATAAAATTAATTAGCTTAATTTGTGGGTTAATTTAATGGGATGACCTCTGCCTCCCATGATTTCCTTGGGATTTATTACTTACTTAATTAGGGGAATTGAATAATTAAGCTCTAATTACTCCCTTAATCTAATTAATGATTAATTAATCCCATGAATAGTAATAAATTGATTAATTAAGTTCATCAATCACTATCTAATAGTGATGGAATGGGGTTGGGACCTTTTTCCTTGCCTCTTTCCCTAAGTTCACTTCATTTTTTAAAAGGAAATTAATTAAAGCTTAATTAATTAATTAAATTTATTGATTAATTTAATTAAAATTATAATCACATCAGAACTTAATTAATTAAATCATGGGGTAGATCTTTAGGTGTTTAATAACCTAAAGGAGTTTAATGAAATTATGGTTAGTCCACATGTGTGAGAAAACCATAAGAGTAATTAATTAAGTCCTTTAATCTAACTAACTATTAATGATGAGCCAACTGCATTAGGCCCCTTTTATTTGTTAAGATCATTGCAAGTTCATTTTCCATGCATATCATGTTGGCTCATAATTATTTAGTTAATTACTTTAAGGTGACATAGGTAAGGTCAATTAATTGATCTAATTAATAGCTCAACCTAATTAACCCATAAAATAAACTTAATTATATTTCCTTAAACTAAATCAAATCACTAATGTGAGAATGGGTTGAAAACAACAAGTGATGATATCTCTTCTCCTTTTTAAATCAAATCAAATCTAAAACTTAATTTATAAAGAAACTTCAGTTTTTAAATAATCTTAGTTCATTTGATTATCCTTAGGAACTAGTTTGGTTGAATGAATCACATGCTTATATTTGATTGTTCTCTTTCCTGTCATGTTAAATTTGATGTCATTTGAATTCATGCATCCATCTTTTTAAAATCGAGTAAAGTAAAATGGACTTCCTTTATGTAAGCTTGCATGTGTTGATTTAATCTAATATATGTGTGGCTATTATCACTATTAAATCCAAATGTATTTTTTTTCAAAAGCTTATAAATGAATAATAATAATATATGTTATGATACTAGTTATAAATACATAAGAAATGCATGTGCTTATAGCTTAAGTGTGTGAATGTTGAGTTTTGTTTCCTCTATTCACATGTTGATTTATATATGTTTGAATGCAAATGGGTATATAGTTTGGACATCCCAGGAATATGAGGCTTTAGCTAGTCCCAAGGAGGACATTTGATTACCTCACTTCCCTAGTTTAACAATAGCACGTACCCATTTGATTTCATTCTTATGCATTTCAACATTAGAATTTGGGTACAACTTTAATTCACAAACATAAATGATTCAATCAAATAAAAATCTAATATTTGCATGGTTTTTATACATTCATGTGTATTTAAGAAAAGCAAGTATATAGTGACATCCAGAAATCGAGGATTTAACTAGCCCCAAGGAGGTCATTTGATTGCCCTTCCTTGGTTTAACAATGGCGTACTTGTTTAGGTCTCATACATGTGTATGTATATGTGATTAATGAATGAAAAATCCCCTTTTATATTAAAATTGCATGCATTCAAAATTGACTAAGTATTTGAATTAATTAGCCATATGACTTGGAGTTTATTTCCTATGTTTATATATATGACTTTACATATGTTTGAATGCAAATGGGTATATAGTCTGGACATCCCGAGAATATGATGCTTTAGCTAGCCCCAAGGAAGTCATTTAACTATCTCACTTCCCTGGTTTAACAATGGCAGGTACCTATTTAATTTCATTCATATATCTTTTTGCATAATAATTTGGTTAAATCTTTAAATTAATATGTTTAAATAATTAAATCAAACAAAAATATTAAAATATTTTAAACATACACATACATTCATCATTTAAGTGTATTAAAATATGTTGCATGTGTAGATACACTTAGGGTTAAATCATATGCATGTTACATGTGATGGAAAGGAATGATTTAATATATGTCATGTGGTAGTAATTCAATTAAATTGATCTTAAGAAGCCTTTCATCTTGAATAGGATTATTTAAAGTGACCCTAAACTTAGGATTAATTAAATCATTTAATAAGCCATTCACTAAAGAGAACTAAATCAAATTAATGTACCTTAGAAAGTTGCTTAAGGTTGGGATGAAAGGGAATGATCCCTTCTCTTTATAACACTTAGTTGCTAAGTGTAGGTCATATGAAACAAAAAAAAATACAAATTAAAATCCTCAAATCCATTAAACCACTTGAAGTGAAACCAACCTATCTAAATAAAATCTTTTCATACTTAGAAAATTATAACTCTAATGCTTAGTAAGACATACCACAAAAGTCTTAACACACATTAGAATTAAGTCACCACTTTTAGCTCTATGTTAGGATGGTGCATAGTGTGATGTATATTTTGTTTTATGATGTAATATTTTAGATTGGATGATAAGGTATATGCTTCGTAGGCATGATGTCAGGTCGTTCTTAGCCTAATCATATTTTATACAGGGGATTATTCTTAAGATGATGCTTAAAAATAAAGATAATGCTCTCATTGTTGGTTTCTTAAACCCTTAAGCATAATCCAAGTTAGAATATGGGCTTGGTTACCCATTGTGCTAAATCCAAATTGTAGGTTGCTAATTCTTTTATCTTGATTTTTAGCCTAAGCTTTAGGTGAGGTTATGAGTTCTTTATTTTTAGTTAAATTTTAAATTTGGTAGAAGATTTATTTTTCTCTAAGAGCCCAATCCACATCCAGCCATACATAAAGCAAGGAAGAAACCGAAAAGGATGTCACTTAATGCACAAGCTAAAGAAATCAATCAATTTATAAAGCTAATCGTAAAAGAATAAGAGGTCAGGTGGTGCCGCGCTGAAAATAAATTGGGTAGCCAAGCTCTACCCTTACACAACCCAGATTACAAATTGATTACATACAATTAAGCAAGGAACTCATTATTATGGGGTTCTTCAAGCTTCATTTCTCCATTCTTCTTTTCTTCTTTTCTTCTTTTCTTCTTTCTTCTTTGGTTCCTTCTTTTGGATGGTTGGAAGATGGATGCTCCAAAGGCTTCACATGGTACATAAGATGAGATCTTATGTCCAATGCTCATCCTAATCCCCATAACAATCATTTCAAAATCCTAATTGCAATAATTACATGAAAGGAAAAAAGTAAATCTTGCTAACACCTGCAAAATATAGATTAGCTAAACAAACCAAGCAAATCTCAAGCATGTATATTGGACTTATCACCCCACACATGGGTGACTAAGTCCACTTGTCCTATTGGATTATGCTTAGGGGTATAATCATATGTACAGCAAAAGTATTTATATTTTTATTTATCACAGCGCCCCTTAAGCACAATCTCCTACAAAAGACAAAGGTTAGACTAAGATCTCCCTATCATTTATTTTACGCACATTCATCCAAATATCCATAATAAAACATATATCACAAAACAAAGTAAATATCAAACCATGCACCATCCTAACCTAAAATCTAGAAGTTGTGACTTAGCCTAATATGCTTTAGAATTTTATGTGGTATGCTCTATGGCTTTAAGTTAGAATTTTCTAAGTGTGAAGCATGTTCAACTTAGAGGAGGGTTTCATTTAAGTTATTTAATTATTTTGGGTTGATTGTATTTTGTGTTTTGATTGAGTTCATGTGAATCTTATAATTAATTACTAAGTTATAAAGAGAGGGAAAGAGAAGAGAACTTCTCTTTCCTTCCCTAACCTAAGTAATTTCTAAAATGAATTCATGTTTTGATTTTGTTTAATGAATGTTTTATTATATATTTTAATTAATCCTAAGTTTAGATGAACTATAAATAAACCCATTCAAAAAGAAAGGCATTTCAAGATTAAGTAAAATGAACTAAATTCACAAAACACACATCACTTTATTTCTTTCCCAACATGTATAATATGCATATGAATGAGTATTAAGCATATCTATACATATAAATGGGAATGTTTAGCACACTTTATGATGCATGCTAAGTAATTAATTTAAGAAAATTTGAATGTTTATGATGCATGATTTTCATCAAGTAAGAGGGTTTCTTATCCAATTTTCACATGCACATATGAATGTATGAAAGGCATAAGTGAGTACGACACCATTGTTAACCAGAGGTCTAAGGTACAAGACCTACTTAGAGCTACTTAATGCCTCGCAACCCTAGGGTTGTCCAGACTAATATACCACTTTCTTAAATACAAACATGTGTAAAAATGAATGGAAAAGAAAGAAAGCAAAAGTTTATGTTAGTTTCTTTATTTTTATTAATGCAATTTATATGTACAAATATAGGTATCCTTCTTAAGTAATAGCATAGGAATGAGTATGATATGGAATTAGGCAAGTGTTAGGTTCTTTTCAAATGAACTATACACCTTGCCAAGTCCTATTCAAAACTATACTTAAAGAGAAGATAAGAGAAACTTACAATAAGCACATCCTTATATTTTTACTCACATGAAAGCTTATAAGTAAGATATAAGTCACACACTTTCAATTTTGATAATTGATTCATATATTTTGAAAATAATTTTGGATTTAATAGTGATAATAGCCATTCATATTCTTACTTTAGCCAAAACATGCAATTTGACATAAAGGAAACATTTTCATTTTAAATTTGATTTTGAAAAGCATGAATGTATAAAACCATATGACAACACATATTTAGCATGTTGGGAAGAACTAAAGTAATGAAAGAAAGTAAACAAATTCACCTCAATTAATTCCTAAAGATTATCTTATGAAATAAGAAAGCTTAAAGTAAATCAAAGTTTATTTAATAGGATTTTTGTTCGATTTTGAATTTGATTTGATTTTTAAAATGTGAAGTGAGTTTGTTGTTCCTAACCCATTCCCACATGTGTTTGATATTTTTTTTTTCAATTTTTAGATGATTAGATTCATTTTATATTTTTATTAGGTTAAGGTATGAATTAAGCATGTTAATTACCCCTTACCTACACCACCTTAGCATAGTTAATCAAATAATTATGAGCCAATGAGATGACATAAAATCTCACAAGGAATTTAAATTTGTAATGTACCTAGGAAGAAAGGGCCTAATGCAATTTGGTTCATGATTAATGATTAATTAAGCTTAGGGGTTTAACTTAAGTAATTTCAAAACACCCTCACACATATGAGTTGAATTTTAATTTCCTTAATTGAACTTAGGAACACCCAAGCATCTACCCCAAGTAGATTAATTGAATTCTAAGTTTTATAAATTTAGAAATTAATTAAGAGGGTAATTAGTGAATTAACCCTTAATTAAAAGAGGATTAAGAAAGAAAAGGGGGTTTAAGGAATAGCTTAGGGGAAATGCCCCAAAATTATTCTCTAAACCTCCTATTCACTGAAATAGACCTTAATCAACTTCAACAAAAGATTAAATCACTAATCAAACCCTTAATTATCCTTAATTACATTAAGGGGTAATTAGGAAATGAATTAGCATTTTCCCAATTAAGCCATCAATAAATCTCAAGAAAACTAGGGGAGGTAGAAATCATCCCCTAAAATACCCTCAAGAAGTTTGAAAATAATTATTGGATTAATTAAGGGGTAATTAACAAATTAATATTTCCAATAAAACCCAAATTTAGAGAAAAAGTACTTAAAATTAATTAAAATTGCTAATAGACTATCCAGAGCAAGTGAGGTGGTGCACTGCTGTCGGGATATCACTCTCCGAAGTTATCCTTTGCAACTAGCAAACCTTCCTTGGTATTAGAGGTTTGAGCTGCTTCAGGCACCTACAAGAAAAGTTTCTTGATCTTAGAAATGCTCTTTTTAGAGGTACAGGATAAGGAGATATCCCAACCTTCTTCAATCTTAAGAGGATCGCAAGTAACCCCAAGGATTACTTTAACAGAACTGGATGGTTTTTCTAATAAGTATTCCTTAGGGATAACTATGGCTCCCGACTTGTAGCTACGCTCAAGCTAGTCCTTAAATGTAATATAATCCTCTAAGAAATGGCCTAACATGTGGTGGTATGGGCAATAGCTAGGATCATTGTACTTGCCCACTTCCTCCATCCTCTTAGGCTCTGGTAATTGAAAGTTAAGTTTCTTCAAGAGATTCTTGAAGATTTTTCTAACTACCTCCCTCTTGAATGAATATGGCTTATTCAATCTATCAATAAGAGTAGGTGGAAAGTAACTACCTAGCAAGATATGAATGAATAAGGGTAGGCTAATATGGTGGAACTAGTCATTGTGGCGACTACGATGGCCAGTATGATGGCCGAGGTGGTGGAAGAGGAGGTGGCAAAGGAGGTTGTTGAGCTCATGGTCTCTCATACTAAACTCTAGGCTCTTCCCCATCCACTAACAAACCCGTCTCCTCCTCTCAAATACTTTTTGCAGCTTGGGCCTAGATGATTAGTCGGGAAAGGGCAACTATTTGGCTTCCTCCTGTAGGCTAGCCACCTTGTTGATTAGCTTCTCAATTATTTTAAGCATGAAGGTGACCGGGCCATGCATATTCTTTAGAAGAATCTCAATGTCATGTTATTCGAACAGCTGTGGCTTGCATTTCATGCTTAGGTTGCACTACCTGAGAATGTAATATAAAAGGGACTCATTGGGCTTCTAATTCTCTACCATGAGGTCACCCACAATCACCCTCTACTGAGCTCCAATAAATCACTTGATTAAGAGATGTTCCAACTTAGTAAAAGTCTTCACCGAACTATTAGTAGTTCAGCATACCAATCAAATGCAACCCCTGCTATGCTGCTAACAAAAAGTCTAAACAGGAGTGCGTCACTGCCACCGACATTGCAATAACTAGCTCTGAAGTATGTAATGTGCTGTTGTGGGTTCTCACTACCATCAAAAATCTTGAAGGATGGTGGCACAAAACCCTTGAGGTATTGAACTACATCGAATTCCTCTAGGTATGGTCTACCCTTTAGAATGGATGAGCTCCCCCTAGCTTGCCAACGCCTCCTTCACCTAATGTTCTACCATATGCTTGATGTCCTTCTTACGCATGGAGGTAATATTTGTGACCTTCCTATGCAATCTACCAGCATCATCATCTACGGGAGTGCACCTACTATGGCCTAAAGTATGTACCAACTCTGGCCGGTCAACTACCATAGGAGAAGGCTGCTATACTGGGTTATGTATTGCTAAGACCACTGCCATCAACTCTTCTACCCTCTTCTCCATCCTATCTATTTGATCATCCTTCTGCTTGAGCTAGTGGAGGAGGTGTTGGGTCTAGTGAGATGTGTCACCTTCCTCGATCACGGCACCTTCCTGACTATGTTGATCTTACTGTAAAGATCCTCTGGTGTCGACCATGTGGACCTCGACTGTGTCATCCAATATGTCATCTTCATCAGGATCAAAGCTAACTCTACCCTCCTCCTAGTCTGAGTGATCACTGCCAACAATCTGCTTGATCACAATGCAACAGTCCTCTATGATATCATCTAAAGATCGATCATCTATCCTGCCTAGTTCTATTGGAATGTAGACTGACTATTGATTGACCATAGGACTATGCTCTACATACAGTATATACTGAATACTTTGTGCTGGCAGGGTGCACTCCCTAACTGGCTCAACTGCCATGGGGACTATATCTATGTCCCCTCCCCTTTCTCCCTCTGACTAATGTAGAGGTGGTGCGACCACGATGCTCTTGGGTCGCCACTCCCTCCAAACCACAGCTAAGGTGGAAGGTTGAGTAGGGAGCTCGATCTCACCTCAATGGGTGGAATGGATGGAGCAGGATTCTTAGGCCATAGCCGGATCACCAATGGAGATGGTCTTTCCCCAAATGGGGGCTTCTGAAGCTTGGTGGGGATGGTAGATGCTGTAAGCTAGACGGCTGATTGTAGGCCATGAGAAAAGTAGTGTGATGATAAGGACAATGACTGCCTCTCAGTCAGAGATCTCCTCATGCATCAAATAGTGCCTGTGAGAACTATATTGTTTGAATGATCAGCCCTAACAGGGCATCGATCAGGAAATTTTATCAAAGTAGAGGATGCTGACTGTCTAACGTACCTCCTCCTCTTTCGCTTGCCCACTTGGGCAGTGACTTTAGCCTCCACAGTTTCTCTCCCTATTTATTTAACCCACTAATGCTTCTATGGATCAAACTCTTCAAGTCATGTAAGAATCCAACTCCAAGAGTTTGGGCTCTGTTGACCCGATGAAGAACTGATCATAGACCGGCATAGGGCTTCCTCCTGTCCCAAGATGGTGTCTCAACCTATGCTAGTGGAGGCAAATCCTCCTATAATCCTCCTCTTCATCCAAGTCGAGAGGGGTAAAACCTACTTCCACTCAAGAGTGGAGAGGTCTCATGAGGGAAACCCTCCTCAGCTACATGAGAAGCATCATCAACCTACCTTGCCTCGTGCTCATAGTGCGGCTTAACCTTTTGGATTTTGCTGAGGCATTACATCATAGTAAGCGAGGTAGAGTGTGAGGTAGAACCTACCTCAAAGATAGGGGAGACTATCTCGGAGACCAAGATAGTCTACCCCTTCATAATGGGGGATACCAATGAGGAGGTTATAACCCTCATTAGGAATGTTCTAGGGGCAGCTGACTGAGTAGGTACTGAAGCAACTGACACTGACACTGATGTTGATCGGGGTGTGGGAACCACAACAGCCTTCCTCTTTAGTGAGGAAAACTCATAATCTGATGGGAGGTTAAAACAAAGGAGTGGCTTCTGCCTTGCTGTGGTGAAATTATTTAAGATTTCTAAGATGTATACTTCCATCTTCACTCTATGTGAAATAAAATGAAGATAGAAATATACTTTTTTATGCATTTTTGGATACCACATAGAACCGCAGATGTTCTTATTGAGGGTGATCGAGTATGAAATTAAGGAGAGATGTACTATCTCAAAAGATAGAAGTCACCACCCAAAAATTGACCTAATTAGCTCAACAAGGACTCCTAAAGATAATGGATCTACATATGTACTAGAGATTCTTCCATTAGTTTACATGGAAAAGTAAAGTAGAGTTTCTTTTAAATCGGGTTCATTAAGTTCCCTACAGGGGCAAGCCCACAGAGTTAATTACATCCTAATAAAGGGGATTCCTTAGGAATACTCTCGATTGAGGTAAATGATCATTGTCTCCAAAGATTTCAATAGGTAGGACTATCAATCGATTAGTTTATTTTTTGCAAATCAAGTGGGATCGATCAAGAGGAGGGAGTTCTTATCAAAGCCAAATGAAGATGAGTAGGGGATGCTTAGGATACTAGAAAACCTAATAAACATCCCAAATTATCCTATGGTTGGGCTTTACATTCTTAAAATTGAATTATTTATTTGAGTTAAATTTTTAATAGAAATTTAGGGCTTATAATTCCATAATACAAGATTAGGGAAATGCCTAGGAGGTGAGGATATATACTTATGACCTGTAAAGGGGAGAAGTAACCTTAGAACCTAAATCTAGGGAGCTTTATCGAGGGCTAAAAGCATGACCTAAATCTAAGGTGAAAATAGGTATTTGGTCCACCTCCACAAGAGAGGATAAATCACATGCTTGGACTTACAACCACTGGGTGGCGCCAACCAACTCCTATGATTTTAAATTCATATAGGCAAGTCATATTTTATGCAAGATAGCTACTATTATTTATTTTAGAAAGACTAAGTCCTTAAACTCGCTCCTTAGAGACTAGATCATGTAAGGGCATGAAAATGACCTAGATCTAATGCAAAATATATTACATTTTATTTTTCATTAAATCATTTGACTTAGCTTATTGGATCCATATGCCTAATGCATGAGAAATAAGATTATTAAAATTAGTGAGAAGGGGAGGTGTGTTTCCACCATGGCTCTCAAAGGTCATGCCAAGAAAGGTGGAAGCCCTCCAATCAAGAGTGAAATAATATACTTTTATGCTTGATGTTAGAAAAGCAATACTCATCCAGCTAAGTGGTTGCTAATTCTTTTATCTTAATTTTTATCTTAAGCTTTAGGTGAGGTCATGAGTTATTTATTTTTAATTTTGAGTTGATTAATTTGGTAGAAGATTTATGTTTTCCTAAGAGCCTAATCATCATCTGCCATACATCAAGTAAAAAGAAACTAGAAAACATGTCATCTTAATGCTAAATAAAATCAAAATAAATTGGTAATGAATAAATTTTATACAACCAGATTACAAATGAATTAATTTACTAATCAAGTAAGGAAATTCATGTTATGGGGTCTTCATTTCTTCTTTTCTTCTTTCTTCTTCTTTTTGGTTCCTTATTTTGGATGATTGAAGGTGGTTGCTCCAAAGATTCACATGGTACATAAGATGAGATCTTATTACCAAAGTTCATCCTAATCCCCCATAACATTCATTCCAAAATCCTAATTACAAAAATTAAATGAAAAGGAAAAGTAAATCTAACTAACACCTACAAAATAGATATTAACTAAACAAATCATACAATTCTGAATAATGTATATTGGACTTAGCACCCCACACATGGGTAACCAAGTCCACCTGGCCTATTGGATTATGCTTAGGGGTAGAAGCACCTGCACAGCTAAAGCATTTATATTTTTATTACAGTGCCCCTTAAGCAAATCCCTCCAAAAAATAATGATTAGACTAAATCATCCTACCATTCATTCTATGCACATTCACCCTAACATCCAGACTAGAAACAATATGTCATAAAATAAAAGCAAATATCAAGCCATGCATCGTCCTAACCTAAAGCTAGAAGTGGCGGCTTAACATAGTGTGTGTGCTTAAAAAGGTTTGTGTGGTATGCTTAGCTATGGCTTTAAGGCTTAGATTTTCTAAGTGTGAAGATGTTCAATTTAGATGGGTGATTTTATTTAAGTTGTTTAGTTGATTTGGGTGATTTTTATTTGATGATTTATTTTTGGTTTAAATGAATCCTACAATAAATAACTAAGTTGTAAAGAGAGAGAAAAGAGAAGAGAACTTATCTTTCCTTCCCTACCTTAAGTAATTTCTAAAGTGGATTCATATTTAATTTTATTTAGTGAGTATTTTATTATGTGTTTTAAATAATCCTAAGTTTAGATTCTCCCTAAATAAACTTATTCAAAAGAAAGGGATTTTAAGATTAAGTAAAGTCAACTAATATCACAATGTATAACATGCATATGAATTAATCCTAAGCATATCTATACATACAAATGGAAATGTTTAACACACTTTATGATGAATGCTAAGAAATGTTACTTAAGAAAATTGGAATGCTTTATGATGCATGATTTTCATTAAGTAGAAAAGAGGGTTTATTTTATCCATTATTCACATACACATGTATATGTATGAAAGGCATAAGTGAGTACGATGCTATCATATCTAGGGGTAAGGTACAAGACCTTAGGCTACTTAAAAGCCTCAACCCGGGTTGTCCAGACTAATATACCTCTTTTCTTAAATACAAACACATGTATAAAAGAAATGGATGGAAAAAAGAAAGATGCAAAAAGTTTGTATGTGTTTATTTATTTTGTTTATACAATTTATATGTGCAAGTGTGGATGTCCTTCTTAGGTAATAACATAGGGATGGATAGGAATGGGGTTAGGCAAGTGTTGTATTCTTTTCAAGTGAACTATACGCTTATCCAAATCTTATTCAAAACTATGCTAAAAGAAAAGAGAAGGAAAGTTACACTATGCGCATCTTCATATTTATATCTACATGAAAGATTATAAATTATTATAAGTAGCACACTTTCAGTTTTAGGTATTTAATTTATAGATTTTGAAAATAGTTTTTGGTTTAATAGTAATAATAGTCATTCATATTTTTTTTACTTTAGCCAAAACATGCAATGTGACATCAAGAAAATATTTCATTTTGATTTTGATTATAAAAAGGTATGAATGCATGAATCTCATGTGACATGCACATTTAGCATGCTAGAAAGAAATAAAGTGATGAAAGTAATGTAAAATTCACCCTAATTAATTCTAAAGACAATCCTATGAAATAAGAAAGTTTAAAGTGAATCAAAGTTTGTTTAATGTGATTTTTGTTTTGAATTTATTTTATATTTGATTTAGGAAATGTGAAAGAATGTTTGTTGGTCCTAACCCATTTCCCCATGTGTATGGAATTTTAGTTTAATCTTTAGATGATTAGATGATTTTTTATATTTTGATTAGGTTAAGGTATGAATTAAGTGTATTAATTACCCCTTATCTATACCACCTTAGTATATTCAATCAAATAATTATGAGCCAATGATATGGCATAAAACCACACAAGGAATTTAAATCAGCAATGCACCTAAGAAGAAAAGGGCCTAATGCATTTGGCTCATGATTAATGCTTAATTAAGCTAAGGGATTTAAGTTAAGTAATTTCATAACCCCTCTCATACATGTGAGTTGGATTTTGATTTCCTTAGTGTACTTAGGTTATTGAACACCTAAGCATCTTCCCAAGATGGATTAGTTAAGTTCTGGAAGGTTTTAGAATTTTATCAAATTTAGTGGGAAAGTGAATTAAACCTATAAGTTTAGATTAAGAAGAAAGAGAGGGTTTCGAATAGCAAAAAAATATCCCAAAATTATTCTAAACCTCTTATTTAAAACAAACCTTCAATTAACTCAATCATGGGTTAAACCACTAATTACACACTTAATTAAACTTAATTACATTAAGAGGATAATTAGAAATTAATCTAGCAATTAATCTAATTAAACCATCAATAAATCCCAAGAAAATTAATGGAGGTAGAAGTCATCCTACTAATCATACACAAGAAGTTTAAGATTAATCAATGGGGTAATTAGAGAGTAATTAGCAAAATAAAATTCTTAATAAAACCCAAATCTAGAGAATAACACTATTCAAAATCCATTGAAATCATTTTTATAATATTCTAGATGTAAATACCTTTCATATGCAATTTATTTCACATTTTTCTGATTTTTCTACACTTAGATATGAATTTTTGAACTTTCCTTGATTAATTAAGTGATTTAAATCCCTAATTATATAGTTAATCTGTTGTGCGGATGTCACGGTGTGCACTTTCCATGTGGCGCAATGGGATTCACTATTTAAGTTGTCACATCATAGCACCACATCAGCGGCGCTGCTATGTGCTTTCTCCTCATCTCATCCGATCAAGGATCGGATGGTGAGGTTAAATCCGTGGTTCTAAAGGGATAAAACTTGGGATCTACATGGATTTAATCATGGCCATCTTAAGATTAATCTAATTGAATTACTATCACATGACACATGTTAAATTATTCCTTTTCATCACATGTAACATGCATATGATGTTTAATCCTAAGTGTGTCTATACATGCAACATAATTTAGCATACTTATATGATGAATGTAGATATGTATTTGAAGTTTGTATTTTCATTTCTGACTGAATTATTTAATTATATTAATTTAAAGCTCATCCAAATTCTTAAACAAGAATACATAGGGATGAATTTAAATAGGTACGTCATTGTTAAGTGAGGTAATCAAATGACCTTGGGACTAACTAAAGCCTGTTCTAGGATGTCCAAACTATATACCCATTTGCATTCAAACATATGTAAATTTATATACATGAGATAAGAAAGAAAGCTCCAAATCACATGACTAATTAATCCAAACACTTAATTGATGCATTTAATGCTTTTTAGTAGAAAGAGGGATTTTCCTTTTTTAGCCACACATACATACACATGTAAAGAGAAATGAGCAATACGTCCTTTGTTAATGTGAAGTGAGGTAATCAAATGCCCTCCTTGGAGATAGCTAAAGCCTCGTATTCCTGGGATGTCCAAACTACATACTCTGCTATCTCACTACACATGAAGGTATATGTAAATAAGAGGAAGAAAATCATGCAAAAATTACATTTCGTATTTGATTAAAACATTTATGTATGTGAAACAAAGTTCCATTCACATTCTAATGAAATACATGTAAATGAAATTAGATAAGTAGTCATTAACTGGAATGAGGTAATCAAATGACCTCCTTGGGGCTAACTAAAGCCTCGCATTCCGGGATGTCGAGATTATATACTTATTAATATTTAAATACATGTAAAACTACACATGAATTAAGAGAAAGAATACTTTACTTCACATACCTAAGTTATAAGCACACACAAACCTACATGTATTCATAACTACTATCACTCTAATCAATGTAATTGATTTATAAACTTTCAAAAAAAAATTTTGAATTTATTAGTGATAATAGCCACACATATTATAAATTAATCCAACACATACAAGCTTACATAAAGGAAAATTTTTTGATTTAATTGATTTAGAAAAGATTAATGCATGATTTCAAATGATAAACACCATTTAACATGATTGAAGAGGAATAAATAAACATAAACACATGATTTCATTCAATTGAATTAATTTCTAAGGACAATCATATTAAATAAAGCCATTTAAAGTAAAACAAAATTTTCTTAATATCCTTTTAATTTCATGTTTTAATTTGATTTGAGGATGTGAGAAAAGGTTTACAAATTCTAGTTTATTTAAGTTTATTAATTAATGAATTGAAAATTAAATCAACAATGATCTATAAAATTAGCTAATTATACAAATTGATATCAATATGCTTTCAACGGTAATTAATTAGTTAAGAACTTAATTAAGTACTCTTATGGCCTCACATGTGGGTTAACCATAATTTCCTTAAGATATCTTTAGGTTATTGAACACATAAAGGTCTACCCAAGAATTGAATTAAGACTTAATATGATTATGATTTCAATTTAATTAATTAAGTGATTTAATTAATTAAAATCTTAAATTAATCTCATTTTGAAAAGTGAAATGAGGAAAATAGGTTAGGAAAGAGGTCCCAACCCTATTCCTTAGTTCATTTATTGTCGATTGACTAATGAAATTAATTAATTTATTTATTATTGTTCATGGGATTTCAATTAAAATTTTTGGATACCAAGATTAAAGAGTACTGTAATTAATAATTTATAATTAAAGTAATTAAGCCTTTAATTAATTTTTTTAAAATTAATTAAGATCATTTTATTTAATTCTCCTTGAAATACCTTTAAAATGAGTATTTATTAGTATTTTATGATTTTTCTATGATTTTTATGATTGAAGTTTCAAACCAAAAAATGATTAATTAATTACAATCTAATCTTTCATGGAATGCGCTTTCCACGTGGCACCTCAAGATTGGATATTTAAAACTTATTCGACTCAGCGCCTATATGGCGGTGGCAGTTCGTGTTTTCTCGTGTGTCGTCCGATCTAAGATCGGATGCCATAATTAATCCCGTGGTGCAAAATGATTAAATCAAATTAATCTGATGGATCTAATCATTGTCATTCCAATCGGAATGGATGGCGTGATCCATCTCCTCCAGCAATGAGAGATGGAGCTCATACCACGATCCAACTTGATGAGCTTGGATCAACTCTAAAAGGATCCCACACTTTCATGACGTCGATCGAAGGGGATCCAATGTTCAAGATCACACAAGATGCACATTTCCTTCACTAATCTCTAACCTATTTTTTCCTTAGTCGTTTTGCTAAATTACCTCATCAGAGCTCAAGATCGGTGGTGAATTTGATTGAGAAAGCTTCTTCTAGTGGAGATGAAGCCCTACTAATCAGCACGAGCCTTGATTTGGTGTAATTTGATTGAAAGACCAACGCCCAAAGCTTAGGAGATCAGTGTTGATCAAAGTCTTATCTCTGATAGTCGGGGAGCTCGGGAGAAGATTCATTCTTGCTCATGCTATAGGATAGTGTGCAAAGTTAATTTGACTTTGGTGGAGTTTTGAGCAAATGGGATCAAGGGAGGTATTGCCTATTTTGACTTGAAGGAACCGGCAATGGGTGATTAGGAGCTCGAAACACTCTATGAAGCTTTGGGATACTCTAGGGTTATAGCTCACACTAAGGCTCTCTTCTCAGTTTGGATTGAAATGAGGAGGTTATACCCCCTCATTCCCAAGATTTGATGGTTGTGATGGGTTTGGCATTTTGTGGATGTTCGGACACCTCAGAGGGTCATGGGTGGTAGGGAGGAGGAGAGTTAGCTCGGCTTGGTTGGTTGAAGGTGTGGAGGTGGCTGCCAAGGAGGAATCATGGGTGTCCTATGAGTTTCAAATACTCCAACCGGGAGGGTGAAGTGATTTTGCCTCCCATGGGTCATGGCCAACCCAACCACCCCTTGGGTTAGGTTGGGCAGTGTCCTAGGTGCTTAAGTGGACCATTGGGAGAGTACTAAGTGGCCAAGAAATGGAAATGACCACTTACATGGGTGATTTGTCTGATGTGATACCCTTAACCCAAGAGTGTAATAGTCATTTGGCATTGGATTTGATTTAGATAGATTTGAAATGAGTGTGGTTAGCCCAAATTTCAAGTAATTTGGAGTTCGATTGGTTGTTTAGCTCAATATGGCTCAAATGGGTCAAATAGTCAATTGGTTAAGTTGACCAATTGATCAAATTGGGACAAACCAAGGTTGGATCAAGTTCATATGATCATTTGGGATGTATTGGTGTCATTGGTTTGGTTTGATTTGGCTTAGATTTGATTTTGACTCATTTGAGTTCAAATGGGTCAAATGGGTTAAGTTGACCAATTTGAATAAATTAGCCAATGTGGCTTAGATTAGGAATTGGTTTGAGTTTGCGTGAAAAATTGAAGACGGTTGTATGCTTTAGTTTCAATTAATATGGATTTGATTTGGATTTAGGTCAATTTGACCCTTTAGGTCAATTTGGGCTAAGTGGGTCAGTTGGGTTCAATTGTGGCTTTGGTCAAGTTCAACAATCAATTTGGAATGAACTTGAGCTATCAATTTGCTTTATATTTTGATTTGACCCAATTTGGCCTTTTAGGTCAACTTGGGTCAAGAGGGCCAATTGGGTTTGGTTTGGATTGAAGGTCAAGTCATATTCAAATATTGATTTTGGGTTGGTATGAATCATTGGTTTCAAGGGATTTAGCTTAGGCTGCAATTTAGCTAGTTTGGCTTCATATGGGTTAAGGGGTTAACTTGGTCAAAGGACTAAGTTGACTTGGTTTGACCCAATTTATGATAATTGATCAACCTAGGGTGATCAACAATCATGATAGAGGTTTGTTTGGTTCAATCTAATTTGAGTTGGATTGAAGTTTGATTCAAATGAGTTTTTTAGGCCACTTTGGGTCAAGTGAGTCTAAGTGGGTCAATTGGCTCGATTTTGGTTTTATTTAGATTTAGTTGAGTATATATATGGGTTTAGGATTGATATATATAAACTGAATTGCAATTGATTTGGGTTTGGATGAGTTTTAGTTCATTTGGATATTTGAAGTCAAAAGGGCTAAGTTGGGTTTGACTTGGGTTGATCTTGGTTTGGCTTGATGATTATTGATTTCATTTATATTTGGAGAGATGATTGAAGGAATGATTGATTCATGGGAAAATCAGCTGAATTTGATGCTTAGATTAGAAGAATTTGATTAGGATAAGATAGGGCTATGGGACTTAAGGAAAATTTTGATTTTGCTTGATATAGTTTGGATGATTTGAATGTATATTTTATTTATATTTGTGAAGATAATTGAAGATATGATTGATTTATGAGAAAATCAATTGAGTTTGAAGTGATTTGAAGGAAATTTGGCTAAGCTCATATTGAAACAAAGGGCTTAGGTTTGGAATTTTGATGATTTGACTTTGGTCTTGGTCTTAAATGTAGATTTGATTTATATTTGAGAAGATAATTGAAGGAGTAATTGATTTACGAGAAGATCAATTGAATTTGGCTTGATTTGGAGGGATTTTGCCTAAGCCCATGGAATAGAATCATAAGGCTTAGGAAGGGTTGATTTGATTTGATTTGGTTTGGAATTGGTTATAGATTTCAATCATTTGATTTGGATTTGAACTTGGATTTATATTTGGTATTTGAATTGAATTTGAAGTTTGGTTATTGCTTAAGAAAATGAACATATGTTGGTTTTAGGTTATAGGGTAAATGGACCTCCCTAAGTCTTGGGGTATAGCCTAATCCTATGATTAACCCTTTTAAGTCTCTAGGCTTAGGTCAAGTTTTCACCTAATAGCTAGAAGTATCTTATGACTAAGGAAGTCTTAGTGTCTAGAAGAATCCTAAGTATAAGATGGGAAGATTTAATCCTCACTCCTAAAGTGAAGTCAAAAGCTCATTTGACCTAAAGGGTTCAAATGAGCCAAAACCTAATTGAGCCCAAATCAATTATGATCAAAGGTTAATCAACTCTAAATCTATCATTGAACCACTTTAACACTTAATTGACACCAACTCAACCCACAACAACCTAATTGGTCCACTTGACCCAATGAGACCTAAATGATCAATTTGTTTCAAACTTCAATCCAACCCAATTTGAATTAAATCAACTCATCCAATCCCTTCCATAATGATTGATGATCATCTTTGATTACCTAATTACAATCAATTGTGTCAAATCAAACCAATTTGACCATTTAACCCAAGTTGACCCAATTGATCTAAAGGGCCAAATTGGGCCAAATCTCATTTCAATCTAAAATGATTGCAACTAATGCCTCTAATCAATCATAAATTGATTATTGAACACCCAATAATCATCAATTGAAGTCAATTTGACTAAGCCAACCCAATTGACCTACTTAGCCCAAATTTACCTAAAATATCAAAATTGAATCAAAACCCATTGTAATCTAAATCAATTCAAACCAACACCTACAATCATTCTTGAATGATTAATTGAACATAAACCTAACCCATGCCTAAGCCAATTTGGCCAATTTGGTCAAATTGGTCAAGATGACCCAGTTGATCTAAATTAAACCATATGAACCAAGTCCAAATCCACTCCAAATTGAGTCAGACCAATTACACCTATTCCAAATGACCAATTGAACTCACCCAAATCATTGGTTTGACCCAATTGCTTCAAATTGGTCAACTTTTCCCAAGTTAGCTCATTTGACCTACATTAATAAATTGAGCCAAACCCAACCAAACTTGGCATGACTCATCCTTAGGTCACCATGGGCATGCCCAAGTGAGCCCAACCAATGGTGAACCCGATTTAGGTCAAACTCATTGAAAAAAATCCTCCAAATGGGACAAAATCCCTATTTTGATGGGTTCTCCAACTTCTCACCCCCAAGGCAGCCACCTTTGGCTCTTCTTGGACAAGAGGACAACTGACCCAACTTAACCCAAGGTTGTTGGGCTCAACCTTTGGCCATAAGAGGGTATGTTCACCCATTGCAACTCATTAGTTCACTTAAGGGAGGTTGTACCACAACACTCCCTCAGCCTCTCACCCTCAACCACCTCAGCACTCCCTTGCCACCTCCGGCCAAACTACTACTAAAGGCTAAACTAATCTCAACTCTTGGTTCAGCTAGGGAGGAGAGTATACTCCTCCCTGTGGATTCAAACTCAACACACACCTTCCCAGAGCATTCTGCACAATCCCATACCTTTTCTCGAGCTCTTCTGTTGACGAGACCAGCCCCCGATCAAACCCGAGAGCTCCATCCATCTAAGTTTTCAAAATCTCCACCAAACCCAAATTAACTCTTCTCACACCTTCACCTCACTCCAGTTGGCCAAAATGAATCATTTCCTGAGTGATTCGACCATCGGAAAACATCTCAAGGCCAATTCTAGTGAGCTTTGTGGTGGCATTTGGTCCACATAGCATGAGGAGGGTGATCTGGGCTTTTCTCTTCAAGACAAAGCTACTACTATCAACGGACTATATAGCTCATGAGGTAAAAATTTAGCAAAAGTAGTTCCCCCTAGGTGTTGATATTTTTTTGAAGTAAATTGTGTTTTCGTGCCACTTCCACCATAGGATCCCTTTAGATTCATTCTATGATCATTTTGGAGTCAATTTTACCATCAAACAAGCTCCGACAAGCTTGGATCAAAAGGCAAAAGGTGTCGATCTTCTAGTGCTCGAGGGATGATGAATCAACATTTGTTCATTTCACGTGATTAGAACAGACGACCGTGATTAATCATGCTAAAAATTCTTATTTAATCCCTTTGAAATCACAAAATTAATCTTGGCTATCTGATCCAAGATCAGATGGTCAGGATGAAATTGCGTTCACCGCCACTGAGTTTATTGTCGTGTTAGAAGATTTAAATAACCAATATAGAGGCGCCACGTGGAAAGTGTTGCTCATGGTAATCGACGGTTTAAAGGTTTATTTAGGCCTTAAAAATGTAATTAAATGATCAAAATTTTAAAATATAACTAATTACACAAAATCTTAAAAAAATATAAATAAACCTATTTTGGAAAGGTTAGATAGAGAATAATTTAAAAAAATAAAATCCACGATTTATATAATGAACAATCCTTAATTTTAGTTTGAATTTTAAGCTAATTACTTTAATTAAGGCTTAATAACTTGGCTAATTAATTTCAAATTTGGTGGGATGATTCCATGGAATGTCCTGTGACTCCCATAATTTTCTTGGGATTATTGGCCATGTAATTTAAAGAATTTAGAATTCCAATCTTAATTACCTTTAATTAATTTAATATTTATTAAAATTGTTAAATAGTAAAAATTAAATAATTTATAATAATTAATCACTTTGAACAGTGGGAATAATGAGGAGAAATAATTAAGGCCTCTTTCATAATTATTTTTCTAAATGTACTCCCTTAGGTGGGTTAATTAACACATGTAATAATTAGGGATTAATTAGAAAAATTAATGATAAAATAAAAATCAAACTAAACTGATGATTGGTTCAGATAATTTAAATATAACTCATCAATTTTTCCCTTTCATGTGTTTAATAACATGAAGCTATTAAAGAGATTATGGTTGACCCATTGATGTGGAAAAAATCATAAGAGTACTTAACTTGGATTCTTTCCTTCTTTAATCTAATTAACTCAAGCATGAGACTAATTGCATTAGATCCATTTAGGTGCATTACAAACTTTAATTTCTTATAAACATATTATCGAGGCTCATGATTAAGTAGTTAATTAAATTAAAGAAGCTTAGGGTTGGGTAATTAAATTGATGTGCTTAATGACTTGAACCTAATCAATCCATAAAACCTACTTAATTAATTCCTTTGAATATATCAAATCATGAACATTGGATGGGGTAAGTACTAAGTATCGCTCTTCTCTTTAGGTCTTAATAATTTGAACACCAAAATCAAATTTCATGAGAACGTTGGTTAGTCTTAAAAAAATTTATTTGGCTTGTTTGTCCTTAGGACTTAATGTAATTGAATATGTTATGTGGCAATGTTTAATTACTTCTTTTCAAGCATCATAAATATGCATGTCATTTGTATCATATGTTCATGCTTTCAAAATAATAGAGAATCAAAAGAACATGATAATATCAGTTGTTGGATAAATATTATTATAAGGTGTGTATTATCTCTAATAAATCCTAAATTATTTTCAAAACTATGTTGAAAATATAAGTTAATGTTCGTTATAAATATCTAATGAAGTTTATATTTAAGTTATAATTTTAAAATAGTAAGGGTTTTGTTTTATCTTCATGTTTCATTCACATGTTTACATACATTTGAATTGGTAAGTATATAGTTTGGATATCCCTGGAATACGAGGCTTTAAGTAGCCCCAAGGAAGTCTTAGATAACCTCACTTCCCTGGTTTAACAATGGCACATACTTGCTTAATTTTATTTATATGTATTCATGTGAGCTTGTGTATATGTTTACATGTATTTAATTTTGTAAGTATATGAGACAGAATTTAAGTAGCCCCAAGGAGGTCTTAGATAATCTCACTTCCCAAATTTAATAATAACATGTACTTGCTTAAATCTCTAATACATGTGCATATATGTTTAACTAAAGGATAAAATATTTCTTTCTACCAAAGTATATGCATTAATGATAATTCAAGTGTACGAAAATGTAAATATATATTGCATGTATAAATATATGTATTAAACAAAATATCATGAATAATAAAACTGAAGAAATGTGTATGCTATTGATGATGGAAAGAAGTGGTGGAATGTTATCCATATAATGGTGATTTAGTTTTATTAATTATAAGATGCCTTTTATGTTTGAATAAGATCCTTTAAGACTAACCCAAACTTAGGTTTAATAAAAAAATATTTAATAAATGATTCACTAAAGAAACCAAAGTCATAATAATATACCCTTAGAAAATAACTTAGGATGTGGATGAAGGGGGTCAACCCACCCCCTTTCTTCTCTTCATAATAATTAGATAATCAAGTAGGCATCAAATGAAAAAATATATATACATAAATTAAAATTAATCAATTCATTCAAAGATTTGAAGTGGAATATCCCTTAATATTTAACTTAAATAATTTTGAACTTTAGATAATCATACTCTAAAAGCCTAACTAAGACATACCACACTAAACCTTAACACACACATTAGAATACTAAGTCACCAATTCTAGCCTTTAGGTTAGGTCGGTGTATGTCATGGTATTATGTTTCATTTTGTGGTGTAATGTTTTAGACTGGATGTTAGGATTTCTTTTGCGTAGACTGGATGTTAGGTCATTAATAGCCTAATGATAATTTTTGCAGGAGATTATGCTAAAGAGGCCGCTGTAAAAATAAGTAAATATAAATATTCTTGCATGCAGGTGCCACTTATGTTGCTAAGCATAATCTAGTTATGACAGGGGGGCTTGGTTTCCCAGGTGCAGGGTGCCAAGTGCAAATATGTGAAATATAATTACTTGGTGTATGTTTGTAGCTAATGTCTATTTTGGGTATAGTTAGATTTTATTTTTATAAATATATATTTCTTTGTAATATGATTATGATTAGTGTTATGGGATTTAGGATGAGTAATGACTAGGAAAAAAAACTTGGGAGGCCTGTGAAGCGGAGCAAATTATTCTAAAAGAAAAGAAAGATAAGAGATTGAAGACCTAGCATCCATTATAATTGTAATATTCTATTGTAATCTGGGTTGTATAATGGTAGAGCTCAACTACCCAATTTTTTTTTCTTTTCTAGGGTGTACGGCAATACCCAGTCACACTGGTCTCTTATTCTTTTACTAAACTCAGATGTTTCATTGTTATTTTTAGTTTGTGCAATAGAAATGTCATGATTTTCTTAAGTTTTTTTAAAGTTTGATTACTTAGATGTGTTGCCTAGATGCGGTAGGCTCTTTAGAATAAAATTAAATTTTATATCCTCACTAAAAATTTATAATTAAATTTTAATTCAACTCATAACCTCTTCTTAAAGCTTAGTTTATAATTAAGATAAATAAAAGATTTAGAAACCCCTTAGCTGAATGTTGTATATTATCACATCATGCATGCCATATTATTTCGCTCCTGAATAGGGAGGATATGGGGTATGCTTGGCCTTTCAGGGCGATCCCTTGTAGTGGAGAACACCTCCTCCCACTAATTTAGCCCACAACTTTATTTCATCGTGCATATAGGCATAATTGTCTTAAGCCTTAGTCCAAAATGAATGTGTTAAAATGGTGTAAAAAGATTTTTGCATTATTCTAAGTCATGTTTTCATACCAATCATGATCTAGTCTCTTAAGGAGTGAGTTCAGGAATATAGCTTCATTCCTACTTAAATAATAGCCTAGTTATCTTGCATATACATAAGACCTGCCTACATAGTTTTAAAATGAGGTGTTAGCTATGTTAATCAGCATTGTAAACCACGAAGAGGGATGTGTCTATCCTCTCATGGAGGTAAACTTTATATCTCATTTTTTCAATTAAACTTAGGTCGTGCTTTTAGCTTGTGCTAAAGCATCTTAGATTTAGGTTTCGATACTACTTATTTCCTTTGGGCTACGAGTATAAGTCCTCACCTCTGTATTTCAATCTTGTGTTAATGGACTATAAGCCTAGTTCTAATAAGATTCCAACTTAAATAAAATAAATTCTCTCTTCAGATATGTAAAGCCTCACTATAGGTAGACAAGCACTCACAAAGATTCCTAGTATCATAGGTGCTTCTACTTGCTCTCCATTGGAATCCATAAATAAGTCTTCTTTTTTGGACTACCTCATTTCATTTTTATAAATACATAATTCTTTGATAGTCTAGCTTTGAAATCTTTGGAGATACTTATTGACTATTTTAATCTAGAGTATTCTTAGGAAATCCTCATTTTCTAAGATACAAGTAACTATGGAAGCTTGCTTTTATAGGGAACTAAAAAAATCAGCATAAAATAAACCCTACTTTTCTTCTCTATTTAAAGTTGGGGAAAGATCTATGGTACATATTTAGACTCATCTATCTTAGGAGTCCTTATTAGGTGATTAGGTCCATTGTATGGTGGTATTTTTATATCTCGAGATGATACATCATATCTTAATACAACATATGATCACTTTAATAAGTACCCCATAAAATCAACGTGGTGTCCCTTCGGCTCAAAATTAAAACACCATAAACCCTACAAAATGAGTGACTGACATTAGAGATGTTGATAAAATAAATTACTTCATAATTGAAAATGGTCCTCTTAGTCAATAATTTAAAGCATAACATACTCCATACAAGTCAAATGAAAAGCTTTGATGTTAAATTTTTAAATAACACTTGGTTGCTAAATTTAAATGATAGAATTACTTTAGAAGCACTCAAAATTACTAATATTTACATGTTGGATATTAAGAGCATAAGTTAAGTGAGATTTATCACATGAAATTTACATTAGATAAGTCTTAGGTGTGGCTTAAAAGATTATATCATATTAGCATTCATATGATTAAGAAAATCACTTACCTAGTACACTATGATTTCGCGTGATGCTTATTAGTTAGAAATAAATAAAAAAATCATCATTTCATACTACTAAGAAATCTGACAATTTTAAAATATTTTTTAGACTACTTTAGCTCCTTTTTGCAATGCCCAAGAGGATGAGTAGTATGCATTTAGTTGTTATGATTTGTATTAAAATTAATAATATAAGCTATAAGATAATAATTTATAATTATAGTACTGCGTATAGTTTATGTATTTATTTTAATATTAGATTGAACAATCCCATATAAAATCCTTTTCTAATATCAAAAAGTGTTTATTTTATTTATAGTTTTGTATAGCAGTCTGTAAAATTAATGTTAATTATTTTATCTTGTACATTCATTCACCTGTTAACCATTTGAGTCCCTTTTTTGATAAACTCACACCCATGCATTCTCCTAGATTTGAATCCAGAATCTCTGAGAACGAAATAAGGCCTTAAGTAATAGGCTCTTACAAGGAATGTTTTCATTCACCTACTTGTTTATAATTTTTTATTATATTTATATTTTAT
>CM038232.1:64275554-64337533 GCA_021442155.1 Cymbidium sinense
CTGAATAATATATGTATTGAATTCAAGTTAGAAATGTCAACTCGTTTAATATTAAGTTCGGATTACTCTTAGTAATAAAAAATAATAATTCAAAATAATCAATTTAATTTGTTGATGTAAAATCCATCCTCTCTTAAATTGACTAGCTAGTAATCCTCGTTCATCGTAATAGATCATATTCTAATAAATTAGGTATCATAAAAAAAAAATATATATATATATATATATATATATATATATATATATATATATATATATATATATATATATATATATATATATATATATATATATATGAATCATATAATAAATTGTCATACATATTATTTTCAAATTGAGTGATATTCGGATCAATCATTTTCACTAATAGAATAAATGAGTTATTTAAAATTAGATTAAATTTAGATTAGCATAGTATTCTAATCCAAAGTTTAATCGAAATTTTTTTATAAAATATTAATTATTTTTAGTATATAGTTAGAAACAAGGAGAAAAAATACCATTTAGATAGAAATGATAGATTTAATATCACATAATCAAAATTACGAATCATAATAGTCAAATATTAGTTAGAGGTTAGTTTTTATTTTGTAAAAATGACTCAATAATAAAAAATATATGTTTTATTTATTTATTAAAATATATGATTCATTTTAAGATCAATTGAAAATTAGTTTAAAGTATTTTTTATTTGGGGGATTTATATACATACCACTGAATCTTATGTATTTACATATTTCAAAAACTCAATATTTACTTAAATAGACTTAAATCTTTATTATTACATCAAAAATATCACCGGTTATTTTTTTTGTCGAAAATTTTTTCCATAATGAAAGTAGTTTGAAATATTAAGAAATATGTAAACGATAAGAATTCTGTAAATGTATTCCTTTTATTTTTTTTAAAAAATATTTTGAATAGAAGTATTATCTCAAACTAGCTATTAAAAATGCTTCGTTTGAGTCTAAAAAAAAATACGAAAGATTTACGTACATAACATTTAAAATTTTAAATATTACATATCGCACACTTAAAATGATGTATTTATACTTATAACATCTTAAACTAATTAATAGGAAAAAAAAAAAAAAAAAACACTTCCTCTAAACTTCCTTCTCCGGTTCTCCCTACTTTCGTCGCGCAGAAGGCAAATTTTAAAAACATACCACGTTAAGAAAATAATTTTAAAAAATAAAGTAAAAAATTTAAAGTTGACCAAATCGTCCCCGATGTACGATTTGATTTTACGCAAGCAAAATAATCTAGCGAAGTAGATTCCTGCGGCAAAATTTCTATCTTAAAAGATTGATTAAAATTTTAAATTAAGTACATTTTAAATTGTAATGAATAAAATAGGCATTAAAAAAAATTAAAATTAGATGCAGTGATTTAATTGGACCATATGAATCAACGAATCGCTACATTTTAAATTGTAATTACTAAAATAAAGATTAAAAAAATAAATAGATACGAATCTCATTACAAAGTTCATTACAAAGTTGAAATATTTACTCAGTATGATAAATTCGTAGCTCTTGACTACTTCTCCAAAAATTCTAAATTTGACAGTTCAATACCAACAAGATATCTCTATATTCCTCAAGTAGCCAAATGTAATTTACTCAAAATGGAAATATATAGCATAGAAAAATAGTGTCCTGATATACAGTGTACATAGAAAATATATAATATCGAGAAAATAGTGTACATCAAGCTACTAGATAATCTACAACTAAAGATGATAAGTGACAACATCTAACGACGGTGATGTCTACCTGGTGAAAGTGCATCACTCTGAGTATACGATTGGTCGCCGTAAGGTCTCGCAAATGGTGTTGTCGATACGCTTCATCTTCATCTCCGCTTCCTGATCAGGGTGTAACATCGGTATCTCCTGATTCTCCCGGCGAAGGGAGAGGGGTACACTCGCATATGACATATACCGCGGGTGAGGATACATGGGAGGCCTACTGCCATAACCAAATTGATGAACATTCCGATACGAAATGTTGTGCCAAATGGGTAAATGTATGGACCGACATCTATATGATGGACGCATCAAATCTACAAGATGTAAAGAAGATGAAGGTGCTATGAACTATTGGCTTCATCTGTATCACTATACCTGTTATCTGATATGTGCATATTCTTGTGTAGTTTCCTGCATAAATCCTCATAAATGTTGGTTGAATGCTGAAAATCAGTGTCTTGGTCTCTCCTGAAATAAGGCTAGAAAATATCCAAGATATGTTCTCGCTGCAGAGGCAAGTATGTAATTCAATACTCATTACATATAAATATTTATTTAGCATAGCTTTTCAGCTTACCATCGCCTCTCTAGAGCTCGAGGATAGTAGTGGTAGGAGGAATGGTCAAGCCCTCAAAGATGTACAAGGAAGCCAGACCGATACCACCTCATGTACCGACCATCAATAATAGTGGTGTAACATCATCCAATAATAATTGAATCAGCCTCCACTGATATGACGGTGATAATCAAACCCAACATCACCTTCCACCATCGACTGCTAAAATGAAGGATCTATAGGCCACGCCCACTCTAGTGACATACCAAACTGCTAAGCACATGATCTAGGTACCACTCAATTTTTTTTGATCAAAGGTACCTGCGAGCCAAATAGCTGTCCATCCAAGCAGATGCAGTACTCGTATGTACTGCATGGCTCATATCACCTACAACAAAAGAAAAATTATAGGTCATATAGGATTGTAGGTGATCATATGAACAAATTATGCTCTTAGTCATCTAACTCTATAGTAGCAAGCTTCTCTATACACTCTAACATGGGCGGTGTCATCTCTAGTAGTAACCCTCATTCCACCATAACCAATGCTCAACCCATCCATCTGAATTATAATGTGGGTCACCCAACATGTACATGCTCACGACCAAACCAAGTAGGTAAACATCCGCCATGTTGTCCGTTTTGGCCTTGTCCTCATTCAACTCCTCAAAGCAACACATGCTCCAATGGAGTACATATTCAAGCTCAAATCATCCAATAGAAGTAGTACAAATGTACCGCACTATACCGGAAAAACCAATAGTGAACAAATTGTAAGCTCTAAGGTGCATCATAAAGTCAGCATCCGGTAGATCCAAGTATTGGTCCCTATAAAATGTCTACTACAGCCAACGTAAAGGTAAGCAGGTCCATGCATGCGCCTACCCCATAGGAAATGTGGATGTAACTTGTGGCTATACTCGATTGTCATATATAACATTAGACTATGGATGTCTGCTGATGAGCTCATCACAATAATCAGTCCAAGATAGTCATCGTCTCCCCTCCCCAATCACTCCCGATAGGAGGCCCGTCAATCCGCATTCTAGAATCATGGCGTCCCGCAAAGATAACTATCATCTCACCAACTATGAAATGAAAAGTGTTTGTCTGTGGTGACCAGTGCTCAACTAAAGCTATAAGCTGGTGGTGATCAAGCCTGATATCAGAATGTGAACGCCGCCATCGCGTAGTTCATTAAAAAATGGTTCACCGCCACCCCTAACATCAATAGGTGACGCCTCAATAACACCTTCACAATATGAATTGAGGATTTAATCAAAAAGACATTTAGTGTAGGCTAGCTTTGACAAATAAGAATTCTCAGATCGCGCACGTGTTTGCAATGAGGCAATCTTTGGGTGTACCTCTATTGATGCGGGCCTATAATATACTTGAGGCTCATATGCCGACGTGATGCTCCTCCTTCCTTAGATGTCATTTCACCTATCTAGCAAAAACTTCTAAAAGTACATGTCAACACTAAAAATAGAAACCATCAAGTACAAAGGCAATAGTGGATAGAACATAAAATAACAAGAGTAAACACACTCTAGGCATACACATAAGTAAACAGTTCATGCACACAGTAATGAGGTCCTACATACACAGGTACAACAAATACATGTTTACAGAGACATACAACTGAAAAAAAATAGCCTGCTAACAACGTATAGCTACTACTTACATTAACCAACGAAGAAGAGACAACTTCTAGCAACAATATAGAGAAAACTACAGTCTAGGCATACACATAAGTAAACTGTTCATGCATACAGTAACGAGATCCTACATACACAAGTACAACAAATACATATTTACAGAGGTATACAATTGAAAAAATAACATGCTAATAATGTATAGCTACTACTTACATTAACCAGCAAAGAACAGACAACTTGTAGCAATAATATAAAGAAAACTACAGTCTAGTCATACACATAAGTAAACTGTTCAAGCACACAGTAACAAGATCCTACATACACATGTATAATAAATACATGTCTACAGAGGCATACAATTGAAAAAAATAGCCTGCTAATAATGTATAGCTACTACCAACAGCATAGTGAAAACACTAAGTCAACTATCACAAGAACTACGCATTATCAACCAAGGAAAACACATCCTACACTAGCAACAATATAGAGTAAAATACATCAATAATAAACATACATGAGTAATAATAATACTGAGAAAACTACATTTCAGTCATACACAGTAACAAGAACAAACATCTTCTAGCAACATCAGTAGGACAAAATAATAGTCTACCGCAACCACACTAAGTCCTATGTAGGCAATTTTGTGGACAAGTGGCTCTATTGTGCCCAGCATTTTTGCATAGTCCATATATTATGTTACTTCGCTGCACATTCTCATCCATTATGTTGATATATCTCTATGTCCCAGTTCACCTTCTGATTTTCGATGGCATTAGTTCAATCAGATGACGGTCCGACAAATATGATGGCCAGTCAATGCGATCTGGGATGACATGGAATTGAGCTTCGTACGTACTGTGGTACAGTTGTAGTGTGTAGTAGCGAGATACGTACTGTGAATGACTCAAATGATATTGTCCTAACACAACAATAACATGCTAACATGGAATGTGAAGTAATTAGGGCTGCCTGCATGTACAACTACAACTATCTTGTTCTTGCAGTTCAACCCTAAATGACATTGAGGACATACTAAACACCTAAAATTCATTTAAATTTACTCTTGTGGATTCTGAGCATCTTCTAGCTTCACGCTCATTCTATTGCAGTTGTGTCTTGACACACGGTGCGAATATCGAATCACTCTGTCTGATCAAATCAGAAGCTGTCTTAAGGCATTTGGTGAAAACTGATACAAGGTTGTAATAAATTGATGTAATTAGAGCTTGTATCGGCAACCAACGTGCCCTCTTTAGCACACTGTTGAAACACTCTGATGCGTTAGTGGTCATTGAGTCATAACGATATCTGCCATCATGAGTCAATGACCACTTCGCCACATCTCTTGCAAGCAGCCACTCAGTAGCCTCTGCTTTGATATTCCTGATGTCTGTCATGTAACATGTGAAGGTGTGAATGTCAGTTGTATTACCTGCCACATACATCTTTTAGCACACAAACTTTGCATCAGAAATTCCCATGGTTCGACATGTCTTCTTGAAATTCTCTCTAAGATAGCGTAAGCAGTGGTGGTGCTTACCCCAGGGAAAAAATTTGTGGCATCCACATACTAAACCCTGAATGTCGGTCATAGATAATGCATAAATTAGGCCGAGTACATATAAGTAGAATCAAGTCTTGTAATGTGCTAATAAACCAAGCCCAGGACTTATTGCACTCTGCTTCAGCTATTACAAATGCTAGAGGATACAAGCCCTTATTTACATCAATCCCAACTGCAGTAAGAAGAGTTTCTATGTACTTTCCAATAGAAATGTACCAATAAGACTCAAGTTGGTTTATAAAATTGACCGATAATATGGCCCAAAATGGCCGAATATGATCTAAAATGGCTAGATTCACTTGACTAAATACAATACACTATGTCAGGCATAACTGCACATACAATAGCCACGAAGTGATCCAATGAACGGTATGACTCTTCCCAACTACCAAAAATAGCCTATATGGCCTTTCTACATGCATCAGCTTTCATATAGGACACCCTAATGTTAAATTTTGATTCCATACGACCAATAATTTTCTTAGGCATCAAATCCAACATGTAATAAAATATGTAGTAGCAAACTGTGAGTGTACCGTGTCTAGTACTCAATATCAATTAGTACATGTGTTGGGCCGCTTCAGATTTTTTGGAAGTTTATGAGGTATATATGTATGAATCATATATTAATTATTATTTGTTGGATCAATTTATATAAATTTAAGGTATCTTTAATCATGGAAACACATCCCCTCATTTAAGTCTGCTGGAATGAAATTCTCTTCTAGAAAAATAGAATCTACTAAAAGGCCATCGAAGTTTAGTTGTTCATCCCATTCTTGTGCTGTCTGGCAAGCCTGAATATAATCATTGCTACTGAACATGTGTTCCTCAATACTGCTTTTTTATTAGAGTAATATCTTAGCAAATGACCATTCCCAGAGTCTGAATATTGTTCTTCTCCAATGTCACATTCATTATCAGCTGTGTTAGAACTCGTTGTGCTAGACATTGTTTCGTAGCCCTCATCTTTAGTTAGTAACGGTGCTACATGATCGCCATGGTATTCACCCATACTAGCAGAAGTCGAGATAATATGATGAACACAAATAGAAGATGCAGTAACATCTCTCTCATCATTGATGCACATTATAATGCAGTGTATAAGATTAAAATAGAAAAGATTAATTAGATAATGACTTGGCGTAATGCATCATATGAAAATCTTCACAGGTCACCGATATTGTTCCTATGATAATATAGTGCGGGCCTTTCTTGGATGAAATTCAACTCAAATGAAATTAAGTTCGTTATCATCTATTTGTTTTAACTCAACTTTGACGTACAATCACGTTGTATACTTGCGCAATGATAACACATATCATCATTTAATGGAGTAAATAAATGGCACCAATGAAATCTACATATGAGATTAATTCTAAAATGCATCAATCAACTTTCAATGATCTCATGATTTGATTATGTAAGCTTGTAAAATCACCATCGTGAAACTTGTATAGATTTTTTCCACATCGTAGGAAGAAATTATCACTAACACTGAGTTGATCGCCGTAATATAATACTAAACAAATTGTGTTTGAACTCATATTTGAATCTAAAAATGTGTATTCAATATATAAAACACAAAAAAGTCACTTAAAGTACATATAAAATACACAAAAATACACATAAAATATTACTTAGCAAAATTAACATTTTCCCAAAAAATCAGGTGTCAAATGTACATTTTCTTCGGAAAAGGTGTTCCTCATTTATTTGAAAAATTTACATTTTCCCTAAAATATCAAATCCAACAATACATGCCTAAACTTAAAACTTACCTTTCATTACAAAATTAATTTTCCCCTAAAATATCAGATTTACATTTGAAATCATAAAAACGTGATCCTCATTAATTTGAAAATTTTACATTTTCCCTAAAATACCAAATCCAACAACACATGCCTAAAACTAAAACTTACATTTCTTTGCAAAATTTATATTTTCCTAAAATATCAGATGTACATTTCAAAATCTAAAAATGTGTTCCTCATTCTTTTGCAAAATTTATAGTTTCTCTAAAATATCAAATCCAACAATAAATGCCTAAACCCTAAAACTAGCTAATCACATGATAAACTAAGTAATCAAATGTTAAAACATAAAATCAATATTTTAATGGTTTTCACTTAAATAAAAAGGAGTTCCAAAAAATTCCTAAAAAATCCTTTGAAAAAAACTTAAATCCACTCCAAACTTTGCCTAAACCATAACACTAGCTAATTACATAATACACTAAGTAATCACAAGATAAAACACAAAATTAATATTACATTTGCATGCTTTTCACTTAAAAAAGATCCAAAAAATACTCAAAATACCTAAAATAGTCCGCCGAATGGGTTTCACTAAGAGGGCAAATGCTACATGGGGCTTTGTACACCACGGGTGGGCTGCCTCAAACAAGTTTTGACGGAGGAGAAAAAATAAGATTAGGACTCTATCCCGATCTCGATTCACCTTTTTTTTAAAAAAAGTAAAGTCGCTTAACGGCGACCGCTAAGCGTCATGGCGTCGCTAAAGGGCGATGCCTAGTTTTAAATTTTTTAATGCCCATTTCACTAATTATAGTTCAAAACATGTGCTTAATTTAAAATTTAGCCAAAAGATTTCAACTTTTATTATTTTTTATTTTTTTTATTTATGTATTTGATTAAATATTTATTTAAATTTAGTAAATATCTTTTTAATAATTTGATAATTAAAATTTTAAAAATATAATTCTTCTATCTAATTAAAATATGATATTTTTGATAGATTCATTTCAAAAAATATATTTTTTAAATAGTTTAATTTATATTATTTTGTTAAAAAATCTAGAATATATTAATTAAAAAAAATTTGGTTAAATTAGTTTTAAAATAACTTACATAATTTTAGTAAATGAAAAAAATAAAATATGTATTTTATTATGAATTATAATTAATATGACATTAAAAATTTCACTAGTTGAAGATCGATGTCGAAAGTAATGATCGATTGGACTAACTCGATAAAGCTTAAAATATAATTAAAAATTTTGGAATATCAGTCATTTCCTAAATATAGAGTATTTATTGTCAAATCGAGCGTCTTGATGAGCCAGATCTAACAAGCTCAAGATCTTTTAATTCTAACTTCATTTGAGCATTCAAATACTTAAAATACATGAGATGATCAAAGGAATCTTTTTGAGCTATCCGATGGAGATTTGGATTTTGCACAAATTTACAGAAACATTACTCCTCTAATCTATAAATAGTTTTCATTATTTACATGAAGAGAGATCAAGCCTAAGAGAAGCGAGCGAGGAAGAACCAAGCATAATTGTACCTCGCCGATAATCAACCATCGCGGCCATCACCGCCACCACCGCCAGCGCCATCGCCATCGTTATCACCAGCCGCCACCATGCCACCATCGTGGCCGCCACCATCGCCACCACCGCCGGCCCCGCGATTAACATTGCTGGTCACACACCACCAGCCTCGCTGCCGCTGACCACTGCATCGACCCACCGCTGCTGACATCGCCGCAACCATCGTTGCCGCCACCACTGCCACCACCACTGTTGCGCCACCAGCTACCCACCGCTACCATCGCTATCATCGCCACATTATGGCCACCATCGCTACGGCCACCATCATTATCGCCACCGCTAACCACCGCCGCCGCCGCCATCGACTATTATTATCATCACACCATCGCCACCGGTCACCACCGCCACCGCCACCACCCGAGATGGTCATTCATCACCGAGCCGTTCACTATCGCCGACTGCCACCAACAATCAGCATATACCACCGTTCTTGTCACTTGATTTTCCATTGTCACGGTTTCTCACATACAACTCTATAATCTCGTTATCGGGAAAACTTAAACTTTGTACACCAAAACTGATATATAGTGGAACATTTTTTGAGCCATGATTTTCCCTCTTTTCGTGGTTTTACGTAAAAAATTCGGGGTTTCTCGTTCTCTTCAAATATCGCGTGTGTGTGATTTCTCAACAAGGGTAAGATGTAAAGTTTTATTCTACCGCAATCAGTTTTTTAGCACGCAACAGTTTACCATCATCTGTGAGAAATTTATCCCACAATCACTATCTTTGTGAACACTCGCATTATGGCCAATAGGTGTAATACTTGTAAATGAGCCTCCCACCCAACTCCGCCACTCGAAACCAACTTAAACCAAGACCAAGCGCACTTCTTTCCCTTGTAGGCATGATCCTATCAGTGAAGGTGCAATAAAGACCTCTCTAGAAGATCGTGTTCGTCGAATGGAAGAGTGTTAAAATGAGATAATTCAACTCTTAGGAGAAACACATCCTTCTATGATAAATGTATCTCCCCTTGATCATTAGCCACGAGGTCAAAATCGTCGTCTGAGGCCTTCGCCATCGTGAAGTCCCTCTGCTTCCAGACTATGATGTTGACCTCCTTGACTCTGCTAGTTCTACTCATCCAACCCATGCGGCTTAATCGATTGCTAACCCATCAATTATTCCAAGTAGTTTGGCACGTTCTTGCTTTATTCATTCCACCCGTCATGTTATACGTGCGAAATTATAATGGTTAATGTAAGAAGAATTCCACCTTAAAGACATAAATCATCTTCTCTCTCACCGCGGCTATCAGGAGTCTTCACCTTTAGCTGAAGCTATTCTTCAACATCCTATTCCCGTAGGTTTCAAGTGTCCTAGCATTGACTCCTATGATGGGGAAACTGACCCATATGAACACATCATTACAACCATCATGCATATCCGAGCTCCTTACACACTACTTTGCTGTCTTTCTAGTCACCCTCAAAGTCGGTGATTTTACTCCCTTCCAAGGGGATCTATCTATACCTTTTGTGAACTCGCCAAGATTTTTATAGAACAATTCATTGTAAACTAGAGGATCATTAAAGATTCCTCTCATCTCCCAGGAATTGATCAAAATGAAGGTGAATCACTTAAGGAGTACTTCCAGAGGTTCTCTTTAGAAGCTCATCAAATACCTGGGGTAGACCCTGAATTACTAAGAGTAGTTTTCCTTGGAGAGCTCCACCATGCACCTTTCTACTCATCACTAATATAAGATACGGTTCGCTCATATGTCGACTTGGTTCAACGTGTGGAAGTGCAAATTTCTACTGATGATGCTATTAATGCTCATTGGAAATAATTTGAACAATGCATAGGAAAACATAAGAGTGCCCTAGGAAACACAGATTAACAATCCCATCAAAAGAAGCAATAAGGCAGTCGTGACCTCTTTCCATAGCCCCCACATCAATGACGTGAACCACAACTAGAAAAGGATTACACACCACTGAACACATATTGTGTTAACATCTTGATGGCCATTCAAGATGAAGAGACCATTAAGTGGCCACATCCACTAAAACCAAATTCAAGAAATCATGAGTAATATTATCACTTCCATCGAGGTCATGGATATACTACAGAGGCATGTAAACAACTCAAAAAAGATATTAAGAGGCTCATTCAACAGAGATATCTGCATCAATTTATGTAGAATCAATTAACTCAAGCAAACATAACTCCAATTTGGGGCAACCGGGACAATCATCACAAAAATAATAAAATAGTTGCCAAATAGTTAGAGAAATTATAATGATTGTAGGAGGGCCACTACTATCTAATCAAGTCTTTATTGTCACCTTTGAAGAGCCGGAGTTAAAAAAATCTTGTATTAATCATCCCATCACTTTTAATGACTCGGACTTGGAAAGAGTTCAAGTTTCGCATCAAGATTCTCTTATCATCAGTGCGGGGATCGGTGACCCAAGTTATAATATTAGTAGAATTTTGATTGATAATGGGAGTTATGTTGATCTTTTATTTTACTCCACCTTTCTTAGCATGTGCCTGGTTAAAGAAAAGCTCCAACCTATTGTAGGACCATTATATGAGTTTGATAATCACCCTATACGAGTAGAGGGGACAGTCATCCTTCCTGTTATCTCAAAAAATTTTCTCAACAAGTCACTCATTTAGTTCAATTCATAGTGGTCAAGTCAAATTCAGCAGACAACGCTATCTTTGGAAGGCCCCTCTAATCAATCTTTAGTGTTGTCACTTCGGTACCTCATCTTAAGATAAAATTTTTAACCCCCGTTAGAGCTGGAGTGGTCTATATAAATTAGCAAATAGTATAATCATGTTACCTCAGACAAGCTCAACCACGCCCTTCGATGACCTTTTTAGCATCAAGAATTTTAACCTTTGAGATGAAGAAGTGCCTCAGAGGGCTTTGCAGAAGACTTGCTCCCTCTTTTATACGGATGACCAATCAAGCTATAATCAAGGATCGAGAGGAAAAATCTTTCCTAGAACTTGGAATATGAAGGATATCTAAAGTGTTATCGTAATTCTTGGTGCATAAATATTGCTTTATTCTACCATGTTTTTCTTTTACTCTCCACCTCTTATCTTTTGCTAACTCTCTCTAAAAATTTATCTCATTCCTCTTATTAAGTTGTCTTATGACAATATTGTATCACCGATATTATCAAAGTAACAAGTTTATGGCTTTTTTTTTCAAGCTTGTTGCATATAAATGATCTTCTTCATTTCAATCCTCCCACTTGAGAAATGCACAACTCATGTTATGTCTTGGTCGGGGCATGATCAATCCCAAGGGGATTTGATTGGACCTCTTCCATACAGGTTAATGTCAAAGGAACACTTTGACAAACCCGGATGGGTTGAAAATCCTTCATTTAACCCCTTCCATATAAGTTAATGTAATTAAGTAATAAATTGACAAACAACCTCGGATGGGTCAAAAATCCTTCACATATTTAATTTGTCCCATTCCATATAGGTTAATGTCATCAAGTAATACTTTGACAAACAACCTTAGATGGATCAAAAATCCATCGCGGATTCAATTCGACCCCTTCCATACAGGTTAATATCATCAAGTAACATTTTGATAAATAACCTTGGATAGGCCAAAAATCTTTCACGGATTCAATTCGACTCCTTCCATACAGGTTAATGTCATCAAGTAACACTTTGAAAATAACCTTGGATGGGTCAAAAATCCTTCACGGATTCAATTCGACCCCTTTCATACAAGTTAATGTTATCAAGTAACACTTTAACAAACAACCTCGGATGGGTAAAAAATCCTCAACGGATTCGATTCAACCCCTTCCATTCAAGTCAACAACATCAAGTAATATCATGAAAATGACACTCAAATTATCGCATAATTTTGAATTTACTGAGAAATGGTTCTAATCAATGCTTCCCCACCACATTAGTAGTTTTCAACTATTGAACCATCTATTAGAGTTTCAAGAAAATAAATTTTCGATGAACTATGGGCCTTGATCGCCTCCAAACCCGATCAGTCTGACGAGGACAGTTGGCCTCTTTCGAGAGAAAGCCGGAGCCTCATCATATGAACTATAGGCCTTGATCGCTTTCAAACCCAATCAGTCCGACGAGGATAGTTGACATCTCTTTTGAGAGAAAATTGGAGCCTCACCATATGAACTATGGGCCTCCAAATCCAAATCCGATTCGATTAGAGGATAGTTGATGCCTCTTTGAGTAAAAACCTTGCCGTATGAACTACGGGCCTTGATCACCTCCGAACCTGGTCAGTCTAACGAGGACAATTGATACCTCTTTCGAGAGAAAATTGAAGCATTGCCATATGAACTATGGGCCTTGATCGCCTCTGAACCCGGTCGGTTCGACGAGGACAATTGACGCCTCTTTCGAGGGAAAATCAAAGGCTCACCGTATGAATGATGGGTCTTGATCAACAAAGAAAAGGACCTTCTTTTCAGAAGAAAGTAGAACTTCATTGACAAAAGAAAAAACTTTTACCCTTAACCCCTGAACTTCTGCTAGATAATTTCTCTTCTAACACAGAAGAACATTAAAATATTTGGAGAAAACTATGTCTCCTCACTTGACCCCAAGGAAGGTTTTTATAAATCCAAAATAGGAGCAAAAAGAAAATAAATTTTATGTAGAAATTTGAAACCATTTAAATATATTTTGAAATTTCTGCACTCAATTATCTCTTTCCTTTGATAAAAGAGGAAAAAAGAAAAAAAATTAAAAAAAATCAGAAAAAAAAAAAAACTTGAAATTTTCACTCACTAGCGCACGTCATGGCGAAGTTTGCACCCACGTGCCCGAGCACCAGCGAGCACCCGTGAGTGCCCATGCGCACCCGTGGCCCCATCGCCTTGCGCCCGCAACCTCCCGCATGCACCTGCGGCCCTGCACCCGCTTCCATGATCATAGTCTTGCGCAGCCATGAAGAACTATTCTCTCAAACTATATATGACGCAAAGGTTGATGAACCGATAAATTTCATTGAAGAAGTTGTTATTTTTAATTATTTAGCATATATTTTTGGATGATAGATATAATATCATCTAAAAATAGGGGTAAACTCATATGACACTGAAAATTTCACTGGTTAAAGCATGGATCTTGATGTCCAAACGAATTTGATTCTCAGTCTAGACTAACCGAGATCAAGTACTTAAAATATAATTAAAAATTTTGAGATATAAGTCGACTCCTAAATATGGAGTATTTATAGTCAAATCGAGCATCTTGATGAGCCGGATCTAACAAGCCCAAGATCTTCTAATTCTGACTTCATTTAAGCATTTAAATACTTAAAATATATTAGGTGATCAAAGGAATTATTTTAAGCCGTCTAATGGAGTGGTTTGAATTTTGCACAAATTTATAGAAATGCCACTCATCTAATCTATAAATAGCTACTCATTCTTTACATGAGAAGAGGTCAAGCTAAAGAGAAGAGAGAGTTTTGAGGTTTGAAGAACCTCTAAGCATAATTTGTCCAATTGGGGTTTGACCATCTTCATCGCCATTGACCACCACGGTCATCAACCACCATCGACCACTTGCCACCGCCCCCACCACGTTCGCCATCAACCATCGTCGTCGGCCACCTCTGGTCACCGCCTCACCGTCGACCACCGTATCACCGTGGTCGGCTGCCGTGACCAGCAGCCACCGCCGGTCATCGCCGTCGTCGGTCACTACCACGACCGCTCGGTATCGCACCGCCACCACCGGTCATTCTTCATTAGTCATTGTCGCGACCACCCGTCGTCGGTGCCGCTTCACCAACCGCCGTCGACTATTGTTAGTCACCACTGACCACCGTCACCACCACCACCACAGGACGGTTGCGGATCATCGACGACCATCATTTACTATTCATGCCACCAACTACCACGCATTTGTTGTCACTGATTACGAGATTTCCTTTGTCAGGCTTTCTCATATATAACTCTATAATCCCATTATCGGAAAAACTTAAACTTTGTACACCAAAACCGATATATAGTGGAACATTTTTACTAGGCTAAGCCCCATAATTTTTTCTCTATTTTCAAAGTTTTTCCGCTTAAAAATCCTGGAGTTTCTCGTTCTCTCTTCAAATATCTGTGTGTGTGATGGATTTCTCAACAAGGCTAAGGCGTAAAGTTTTATTATACCACAACTAATTTTCTAGCATGTAATAATAATATTTTTAGTTTAATTATAAGTTGTTAACCTAAGAAGAAATGGCATTAATTTAATTTATATATTATAACAGTTTTCAATATTTTTTATACTATTATTTTCAAAAAATTAATGTGTTTGCCAAAATTAAATTAAGAACAACATCTATATTAACTAGAATAACATACAATAGAGATATTATAAAATGTGAGAATTGTAATGTTAATAAAAAATAATATGTAGTACAAAAATAAAAAATAATATGTAGTTGGAATGACTCTAGGTCGCACCCAGAATGGTGGTGAACTAAAAGAAGGGAACTCATACTGTGAAGATGTAAATGCCATCTGTTGTTGAAGAGAAAACACTTCTACCGGTGGCCAATAAGTCATATAAGGTGAACTATAATGCCTGTCATGCCAACAAAAATATGTGAAGTCTATATCATGTCATCTGATACTTGTGAAATACATGCCATACCAGATGAGTCAGTAAACTCGATCGAAAAAGTGGATGGCCCCGGATCTGTCTGAGTAGTCGACCCTTCATCTCTTTGTGTAGATGGTTGTGGTGCTTCATCATCCCTCTCATCTCCTACAAATCATCATCTATAATGTGTATTCTATGTCTCAAATCACTACGCTAGACTCAAAATGATTTGTGTATTATTGTTGTATGTTATCATCCGCACAACCAAATATAGGTTGAAATAACTTATCGATTCAAGATAAACTCATGTTATAAAGAAGATAAAAATTAGAATAATAAATAAAATTAACATATTTGTAATTCAAAATAATTAGGTTACTAAACATTATACGTTCATTTTCTAGTCTAGGGTAATACGTGGTAGAAGCTTCAGTGGGAGCTTGTAGTAGATACAGTGAATCCCAATGACTTATGACAATACAAATAACATCTATGTGATGTGGCTCTATCTACATCTCCTTGATCATGTTGAATCATAAATACACATCTATTTTCCCACACTTGAAACACTATCCATAGTCTCATATCTCTCATCAACAATAGCTAAATGAGGACCCAAGTTTTTTGGGTAGAGCTACTTGCTCCGTTGAGTTCTAAAGTACTCTAAGCCCTGAAGTATAACTATCATATTAGAAAAGTGAAAAAATGATATAACTTGGACTAGTAAGGAAACATAAAAGAAAATATACTTACTGGTCATATGAGTTGGATGAAGATAGTTAAGACCTAAAGTAGTCAATGTTTGGTACATCAACTTATAAAGGAATAATCTCGACATATACTGGTTTATAGGTAGCTATCTCTAGAATGTAGGTGCACATTGCATCATCATCAATAGCAGTTGCGATGAAGACTTCATCCACATGAAATAAAATGAGATTTGTAGTGTAGCACCCAATATCATACTTCAATGCACTCACAATGCTTCTTCTTCTAACAAACCTTTGTGACACTGCAATTGGATGACTTTTATCACTAATATATTTAAGAACTAATTCATCTGAAGAGTTAAATTCTCATCGTATTTAAGCATCAACAAGGCGAATGATTAACTCTTTTTTATGGTAACCTGGCAAATAGTCATGTGTGTGTGTGTGTGTGTGTGTGTGTATACAATCATTAATCATTCAATCCAAGTTCTAATTAATGATATCATCATTTATTTTAAAAAAAATTCACAATGTATAACAACAATGTTTAATGAATTTAAACTTATATGGATGTGGAGGTATTTGATTGAAAGGTTTGGGTTCCCTCATTCTTTTAAACTTAAATGTTATATTAGTTCTATAAATCTTTGAAGTCTGATATGAATGGAGCTGTAATAGTGCTAATAGGATTAATTATTTTGTGTTTATATATATTAAGTCATCTTAAACCCTTCAAATCAGCTATTGAGAGCAAAGTAGAAAATGGAGTTTGGGGAAGAAGAAAGAAAAGTTGAAGGAGATTTTGGGGGGTTTATATAACCCATTTTCCATTATAATAGGCACTAGCACAACGGCTAGTCCAAGAATAATAATAATAATAAAATTTGACACTATAAAAGCTATTTAATCTCTCCATCCACACGTGAGCCCAAGTCCCCACAAGATGAAGTCTATTCTATTCTTAATTTTTTTTAAGCCTTCATTTTTTTTGGGAGATTTACATACATACCACACAATTCTTATATATTTACATATATAACACTCAAACTTCAATTTTTACATATATAACACTCAAATTTTAATATCACATCAAAAATATCATCATAAGTCACTTTTTAAAAGTGAAATGCACATTTTTAAGCATAGAAAAGTATTAGATAAGTAAATATCTAATTTTAAATATTAGATATGTAAATACATAAGAATTGCATGGTATATATGTAAATTTTCTTTTTTTTAAGGTGGTGGTCTTAGAACTAAGACCAGGTAGAGAAATCATCTGACTTTACTTTTTTTTTTTTGGAAGGGTATCTGCCCAACACCCCACCCATCTTGCGGGTGGGGATGTCATTGTGACTAATCCCCTAGGGCTAAAGCGTCACATTCATCACCCACGCGTAATGGGTCCCCTTGATGTTCCCATGGGGCTCGAAAAGGAATCGAATCCGGAGATTCCGAAATCGAGCTACGGTCTTTATTATCTCCAATCTCATGCTCCTTTTTAAATCTAATGATTGAACGTGATCCGGGAGATTCCCGGCCACGCTCGGCCACCAATCGAGCTAAGAGATGGTGGGTTTCTGACTTTACATCTTTATCATCTCCAATCTCATGCTCCTTTTTAAATCTAATAATCAAACTTATCATCTCTAATCGCTAACCGCCCCATCCATTCCACATGTCTTGACCAAACCACGGGGAAAGGATATTGAAAGCAGTAGGCTCGTAAGAGGGGTAGCTCGATGAAGATATAGGTGTGGGCCGAGTAGCTCCTCCGCTTCGACGAGGTCGTTCTTTGCTTTGCCGCTCTGCCTCCACTACACAATCAAACTCGCCGGAGAACACCAGGAAACACCGCCACTTCTCTCTCCTCCTCCCATCCTTTCTCTCATCCTCTTGCTTTCTACTACATTTATAAGGTTACCCTTTTCACCCTCTATTTAAGCTAGGAAAAATTTTTAGATTAGACTTAATCCTAATCTTAATTAGCAGTTTATGCATGAAAAAATTTTATTTAATAAAATAGGCCTAGTCGTCCATACGACGGACGACTGGTCCCACGTGCCACGCCTGAGCGATTCCATTCCATTCGTCACAAACTAAGACGGCGATTTATTTATTTTTTTAAAATGTGAAGCGCTCATGTTTTTGCATATCGGAGTCATATTGTCGAATTAAGTGAATTTTATATCGTTGGAATCATGAAAAATTCTCTACAAGTTTTATGTTGGTTAAAATTTACGATTGCAACCCGATACACAGTAGATTTTGCAAATGTCCGCAGAAATTGCGGTGCGGAGCTGAAAGTTCGAAGCAACAATCATATTTTGTGCCTATCGGAGTCATACGCTATCATAATTGAGCGAACTTTGTATCGTCGGAATCATAACAAAATTCTCTACAAGTTTCATGTTGGTCAAAATTTACGATTGAGACCCGACACACAACAGATTTTGCAAATGCGTGCGTAGGGCTGAAAGTTCAAGCAAAGAATCATATTTTGCGTTTATCGGAGTCATACGGTATCAGAATTGAGCAAATTTTGTATCATCAAAATTGTAACAAAATTTTTTACAACTTTTATTTTGTTTGAAATTTATGTTTATTTTCGATGATTTTGCAAGCTAAAACCGTGGCTGAGCTGAAAGTATGGAGCAACAATCATTTTTACGATCTCATAATGGTGTCGAATTGAGCAAATTTATATCGTTGGAATCATAACAAAATTGTATACAACTTTTATGTTGGTTTAAATTTATGATTGAGGCTTGATGCACAGTAGATTTTGCAAATGCATGCAAAAATGGTGGCGCGGAGCTGAAAATTCGGAGCAGCAATCTTATTTGTTTAAAGTGTATTACAAGCTGAAACCCTAACGATCACATATACCATGTACATTTGTGTAAGAGTATTTATAATCTGAAATAAGTGTATTACAAGCTGCTCTTGCACCACCACTTTCTTCTCAATTTGGCTGCAATCAACTCCTATATCACAATCATTTCAAAAAAATTTGATAACAATAGAACTCATCAAGATCAAATTTGAATCATAATACCCCACTAACTTTTTTCTCTAAATAAAAAATAAGTACACATACAATAAAATGTAATCCCGTATGGACAGAAAATAATAGTAGAGAAGACTATTTCCGACGATGTCTGCGATGTGGTATCGCATCACTACCGGGTGTGTAATGGGCAGGTGGTCGTCGTGGCCGATCTTGAAGATGATGCTCCACCGGTCCTTTTCACCGCCGGATGGTTGTTGCGGTAACCAGGTGTGTATCTAGGTTCATCGACTAAAGACTGTCGGCGAGAAACCATGATACGCCCATAGAGGGTGTCATATGTAAAGGGAGGCCCATATGTAGAGGAACTGCTTGCCAAGGGTGCATCGGTGACCACATAGCTCCCGGTATGAATACCGGTGGTATGTGAATGTATATGTAGATGGTCCCACCACCGAGAGATGATGGACTAATATCCATTACTGGCTCATCCGGCTGCACTGACAATGAAGTACCTGGAATGCTAGTGTCCCCGTACCGGCTATCAGAAATATACATGTTGCGCTGCAAGTCCCTGCACAACCCCTCATACTCGTTGATTGATTGTTGAACCTCTGTGTCCTCCACCCTCCCGAAATAGCATCAAAATATGTTCTCAGTATTCAATATGTGCTCATGCTGCGTTAACAAAACTCGAATTATGATGGAATTAGTAAAAAAAATATTATTACAGTTGGAAAAATGCTAGCTTACCATGAGTTGATCTCTAAGAGCTCAGGGGTAATAAGTGTCTAGGGGTATTGTAGGTGAATTCATCATATATAATGTAGCCCAAGATTGATACCATCGCATGTATCGATTAATGGTTGCACTCCCACGCGTGTAGTCTACCACCACAACTAATCTCCCCGCTTCCCACTATGAATATATGTCTGGTGGTAATCGACCCAGTCCACTTCGGCTTTCCCTTGACCATCCACTCGCATGAACGAAGAATCTAGTGGTGCAATCTCAGCCATAGGTGGAAGGTCAAACTACCTAAGCACACGATCGGGCAGGTGCCACTCAACTCATTTTCAATTGATCAAGGGTACTCTAGCTAGCCATATGTCATCCCCATGTAAGCATATATCTACGACACGTATACATATTTGAACTCCATATGGCTCTCAGATCACCTGTGTTGTTTAAAATAATTATTAGCTATGATATCTACATACAAAAATGGGCCCAAAAAATACACTTACAAAAAAATATACCTGACTCTGTAGTAGGTCATCTAGCTCGTCTCTGTAAACTCTGATATGGGCTGGCGTCACCTCTCGAACAAACCCTTCATTCCATTGACAACCCACACTCAGCCCATCTATAGTATGAAATATGTAACATTGGTTAACATAAACATGCTCTCATACCCATACCTGCGATGTAAGCAACCGCCCATATTCGTCATTGCGACTTCATTTCCTCATGGAGATCCCTGCACAAATGCTCCTAATGAGAACTCCCTGAATGTGTCAAGATCCTCCGGTGGCATCTGCAGATAAATCTCTAAACATGACGTGATCCGCATAAGGAAACAAACAATAGCAAAAGTATGCAAGCACATGCATGCTAAGGCTCGGTAGATCTAAGTAAGAATCCATATCCAACGCAGCCCACCATAGTAAGGGCAAAGTTTGTGCGTCGCTGCCCCATTCGAACTCTCGATGTGATATAAGGATCGGATCGTGGTAGAGGTGCGGCTCGATGTGCTCCTATCAACTCATCACGAATCGCCAAGAAACCCACCGCCTCCCACCAACATTCCTACCAATAATAGGCAGACCATCTATCTGAACACCGAGGATCATAGCAACATCCTGCAATGTGACCATCATCTCGCCAATGGGCAAATGGAATGAATTTGTCTGCGAAAACCAACGTTCCACGAATGCTGTGAGAAGGTTGTGATCTATGTGAATGTACTACATCTGGGACACACAATCCAATCCAACTACTCATAAGGCGATCATCAATCTAGGACAGTTCACTGGCCACTCTTTGAACATAAGTACATGAGATGACATATCCAGAACAGAAACCTACACAGTGTGAAATTATAGTTTAGTAAACTAAAATATAAGAAAAATCCATACACACAACTTGGCTTAAAAAATCTTACCAAGTCGATGTCGCTCTGTCACCACGTAGTGCGCTATACTAGGTGAACTTCACGACGTAGGGCGTAGTCCACTAGCCTCGCGTCTTCACCTCTCGTGCGGGCGAGCACCTTCTTTGTCAGACATCCTACCTACAACAAAGACAAATCAATTGAATTCAAACCAATTAACATGAAAGCTTGGCTCATATAAAGCTTTGAAATAAAGCTTAAGATCAATGCTTCATAGCCCTAAACATGGAGAACAAATTATATAAACACTCTTGTATCATATAACATTTGTGGTAAAAGAGCAAAAGCCCTTGGAGCCACTTTGTGCTAAAAGAACAAAAAATCTTTACAGAGAAAATGTAGTACAATATTTAGAAGGATCAGGTGCCTTTTTCCCCATCTTCCATGTCTTGTCATTACTAGAGAAACCAACATGTACACAACTATACTAACAAACTTTATTTGGAATGAAAGTAAGAAGAAAGAAAACACTATTTATCTCATAGTTACATGCACAACTATACTAACTGGCCTTTAAATGGTATATCACATTTGGAACAATTTAACAAGACTTATAAGGAATGAATTAGGCAGTGAAACAATGTTTTACAATGCGAAACAATGCTTTAAAGCTAATTTGAATGTGACATTAAAAAAAATACTAAAGCATGATTCTAATTGACAGCCATAGCAACATAATAAGAAAAAATAATAATATTAATCCTTCATAAATTATTGTCTTCTTATTGGCGATTAATAACATCTTACTGACATACTTGGTGTTCGGGACGCGTAAAAAACTATTTTATATCGGTACCTATCGATAAGCACGTGTAAAAGCATGTTGGAATGGAATGAAATTTATATCGTAGGAATCATAACCAAATTTTATACAACTTTTGTTTGGTCAAAAAAACTCCGACGGGCGCGAGATTTTGCGGCGTCGCTATGCTTATGCAGAATGTGACATATGATCGATAAGCACGTATCGTCAAACGGTATCGGAATGGAACAAAACTTAGATTGTAGAAATCATAACAAAATTTTCTACGACTTTCCTGTTGGTTAAAAACCCATGGCAAGAGCAGAGATTTTGCGATGTCGCAAAAAAAGGCTTAGAAAATGTGACCTGATCGTATTAGCACGACGGCGTCAAACGGTGTCAGAATGGAATGGAATTTATATTGTTAGAATCATAAAGAAATTTTCTATGACTTTTTTTTGTCAAAACTCAGGCGGCAGCAGATTTTGCGCGCAATTACCGCTTATGCAAAAAAATGTGACGCAGCGATCGTATTTAGCATGCATCGGTGTCAAACGGTGTCAGAATGAGATGAAATTTATATCGTCGGAATCATAACGAAATTTTCTACGACTTTTTTGTTGATTAAAACTCATGGGCCGTATATTTTGAGCATGCAAAAAAAGCTCGGCTATACGTAAAATGTGACGATGATCGTATTTAGCACGATCGGCTCAAACGGTCGAATGAAACGAAATTCATCTTATCAGAATCGTAACAAAATTTCAACAAGTATAAATAAGGAACCGACCTGAAAATTTTTTATACAGTCCTTATAAAAAAATTTTCATGCATTCAAATGCTACACAAGTCTAAATAAGGAATCAAAGCCAACTCACGAACAAGTACATAAAGAAAAGAATGTCAATAAGAACATAAAAGAAGCTATATCAACAACTTATTTAATATTCAGCAAAGCAACCTTACCAATGAAGCTTTTAGATAACACAATACCTTTAGGAAAGATGAACATATGACTTCAAAATTCTTCAAAGACTAGGGAAGAAAAAACTCTAATCTCACCATCACAAACAATTAAACCGATTAATAGCGGCATGTGTTGCTTAATTAACCACTAGGCTGGGTGCTTTGCACAACTTAAGATGTTTTAGAACCAAAACTATATATGCAAATGTATAAAATTTATGTTGTATGTAAATTCCATGAGTATAAATTGTCCATTCTAATAACATTAGCAGACTCGAGAACCAACAACCCAAGCCATCCTAATAACATTAGCACAAATTCCTGAGAACCAACAACCCAAGCCTAAGAAAATATTCATGTGCATCGAGGAGAGAGAGAGAGAGAGAGAGAGAGAGAGACCTAGGATGTTTAGAACTACAAAGTTAAATATGCAAATATACAAAATTTATGTTGTGTATGTAAATCCCATGAGTATAAATTGTCCATCCTAATAACATTAGCATGGTCCGAGAACCAACAACAGCAGAAAATTATCTACCGTGAATCATCGTCTCTTTAAGACAAAATTTCTAATTTGTCCATGCTGCATGATTAGCTCACACTATGCCGACCTTGCACGTTGTTCTATTATAGCCAACATTTTTACATACGCTATAAATCCTATTACTTCTTGTAGTATTTTCATCCATAGTATTTTTGAATCTATTTGAACGTGGTTGACCTGACTTTCTCTTAATATTTGGTGGGTGTACTTGAAGTTCTAAGGATGTATTACGCCACTCATCACGATCGGGGATGACATGAAACGTTCCCTCGTAGGTTTTGCGTAGTAGTCCAAGGTGTAGTCGATACGTCCGAATTATATATGTCGCTACCCTAACATAGAAAATGAGGATTGACATGTGATAAGCTTGTGGTGCATGTAACTAGAACTGATTTTCATACTCTACCTTGTATGTACGCATCACATCAAAACTTGGTACTCATTACTCTAATTATCGCTCGGAAATCTCCTTGCCTCATGTTCACTACCCTGCAAAGTTGCCTTGGTCCGGGAGAGAACATAGAGTCGCGGCGGTTCACCGATGTTCCGAGTCCAGTTTTCATAAACATAAATATGTTATAATATATTGCAGATCGACTTGAATTGGCAAGCGCGTCTCTTACATGAAGCATTCACCAGTATTTGTGGTCATGGTGCACCCATCCATCATCATGGGTAAGAGACCAGATGTACATCCCTTGATACAAGCCAATCAGGCCTCTCCTCGATGCTCTTGATATCAGTCATATATCTTTTAAAAATGCGTATATCATCAGTATTACTTGCTACATACATTTTTTGGCATATGAACTCAACATCTTCGACTCCAAGTTGTCTAACTATTTTTTAAAAGTTCTCCCTCAGATGTCTCAGGCAAAATCGATGATGGTAATATCTCCCACTGACTCCCCCCCTGTGAAATGATGCACATACCACCTAGATAGATAAATGGAATTAAGCCTTGGAGTGTCCGTAGAAACCAACACCATGACTCAATACTTTCTGATTCTACTACTACAAAGGCCAATGAAAATAAATCGTTGTTGGCATCAATTCCAACTGTAGTGAGTAAAGTCCCCCTGTACTTACCTAGGAGGAAAGTCCCATCCAGGATATGCGACGATATCAACCAAGAATCAAGGCTCGAAGGACCAAAATAATCGTTGAAATCTATATGACTCTGACGACTGCACTCTGTAGACCGATCCTGACATTACTGAGCATATAGTAGACATGAATCTCTCCAACGATCGGTAAGATTTCTCCCAACTACCAAAAATAACCTTTAGTGCCTTATGACGCGCATCCCAAGCTTTCATGTAGGACACTCGTATGTTAAATTTTGACTTAATATGGCCTATAATCTCTCTGAGCTTTAAATCCACACCCTAATTGCGTTGAATGAAATAAGCGATAAACGTGTTGTACATTGCCTATGTCCGGCATTGAGGACTGAATGACTACATGTATATCATGCACCTACATTGCCAATTCTTCACGCACCCCTCAATCTCTTACTTGAACTTGCATGTAAGCGCCACATGCAAGGCGTAGCTTGGTTCGCATGTTGAGTGCACAATACAGTGAACCTGGATTTGTTTGAAGCATAGATCATGTAGTCTCGACATTGTTAATGATAGACCCCCAACGAACAACAAATTCTTATCAAGAAAACACATACCTTCTAGCAGTTCATCTGGAATGCAACTTTCAAGTTTAAAAGTTGACTCATCTAAAGGCCCATCAAATGTTAGCTCTTCATCCCATTCTCTAGCTGTTTGAGCATGATGCATATACTCATTGTTAGGCAAGTAGTGCTCATTTGTTGTTCTAACTGAGTAGTCCCTAATAAGCTCTCTCACCCTGTTAGATGGATATTTGCCTCTTAAAGAAGGCCCATCTGCATCACTATCATCTCCCTCATCATCATCGGTACTTGTTGCATAATGCATAATTTCGCACCCATCAACTACATCACCTTCAGCATCACCCGCAAAACCGAACTTGTCCCATTTACATTACCGTTGGTATTGCACCAGCTTCCTCAGAGCTTGCAATCAAGTGTGATGAATTCAGTACTGATTAAAGCTTTGTGATGCTCCTCATTACTGGCAACATCTCTTCCCTCATAATGTAATTCCTGAACTTCAACATAAATTACTACAGGCTGCACGGAAGCTGTGTTGAGTACAGATTCACACACTTCGTCGTCAATAATATGAGTCGCGATAAATCCAGCCCCAATAGGAAAATGACCTACAAGATTAACACATGACTTTGCATGGTCTAACTTCAATGATCTCATGGTTCTCTTTTGTAACCCCAACAGGTTAATCCTTCGTGGGATCTAAATTGGTTGATTTTTTTCACCAATGTAGGTCGGAAAGAAATTATCAACAATATCCAGTTCACCATCATAATAAAGAACTATACAGACAGTTTCTGAACTCATATTCAACTAACAACAATTCTAACCAGCAAGAATCCTTCATCTCCCCTGGTCAAAGAAGAAAAGCATTTCAAGATATAATACAATTGCGCATTTTAGTTGGAGATATTTTGCAAACTCATAAATGACGAAGGGAGAGTAGATTCTAATCGTAGCTTTTATAAAAATGAATAATATCGTACAACGGAATTGCACCTAAACCACTAAGAAGAATCATTTCTCATTAATCCATAGCTAGATGAATAAACACTTGCAAATAATAAATAAATAATTTCATAGCTACATGAATATTTTTTAGCCCCCATGTGAAGCTCATGAGTTTATAATTGGCTTTCTGCACACCTTCTCATTTACTAAAAATAAGTGACATATTTATATCCTTAAAAAATGCCTAAACACTACAAAAGAAATAAGCAAATAGCTCCAATAAACATGTGTAAGTATCTACATTGATACACCACCTAGACCTACAATTAACCATTCAGCATACCTAAATTAAAAAAAAAAGAAAAAAAATTCAAAATAAGCATCCAGTACATGTTAAACATCCAAGATGAAATGCTATAAAACATAAAAGCAAATCATACAACACAAATATCTGGCAAATCTAGCTAAATAACACAAGAAAATAAGCAAATCATACAACACAAATCAAGATCTATCACAAATTAAGCATTTAGCAAAAAAATTACATTAATCGGCGCACAAATGAAGAAATAACTCTCCGTCGACTGGACGACGGGCGAAGCTCTCCTCCTTTGGCGGCGACCTCCCCTGGCGGCGTGCTTGATTGAAATGAGGAACGGAGGAGCCGACGGATTGGGAGGAAAAGACAAAGAAATCGCGATCTGGATTTGTTTGTCCGAAATGGGGACGGCGAGTCTCCTAGCGACCTCCGGCACGACCTCCCTTGGCGGCGGGTGCAACCGGCTGAACGGAGGAGCGAATTGGGAGGAAAGGAAAGCATCGCGATCTCGACTCACGGGTTTTGTCCGAAATAGGACGCCCGTCGTCTTGACGACGGCTCCGACGTATGCCCATCGCGGGGATAACGTCCGTCATGACAGGCCTATTTTGTTAAATAAAATTTTTTCATGCTTAAACTGCTAATTAAGATTATGATTAAGTCTAATCTAAAAATTTTGCCTTTTAGCTATAACAATAAAAATGTAAAGTTAGAAATTTTAGACAATTAAACCAACAAATAAGAAACGAGTTTTTATTTCTTTGTAGCAGACAGAAGGAAAGGATCAGCGTGGATCACTGGGGATGATAAAGAAACTAGGTCCATGATGCCTTCCTTGGATTGCGGGAGGTGACGAAAGAGAAGTTAACGGAAGAGATTTTTATTTTCTATTAATAAGTTTAGAGTATAATGTAAATATATCTTTGAGTGAGATATATAATATTCAAAATTTTGAGAAGATATATATATATATATATATATATATATATATATATATATATATATATATATATATATATATATATATATATATATATCAAATAATTATTATGCATTTATATATCTAATATTTTAATTTTCAAATTTATAAATATAGTAGTTTAACTCTACATAAAAGATGCATTTTATTTTAAAAAATGATTATTCTAATTTTGATGTAATATTAAAAATTTTGATGTTATTTATATAAATATTAGCTATTTGATATGTAATTAAATATATAAGTATTCTATGATATATATATATATATATATATATATATATATATATATATATATATATATATATATATATATATATATATATATAAATGCCCTAAAAAATAAAAATAAAAAAAACAGAGGAGGCACCCACTTTGATTTGAGTGAAGTATAAATTCTAATTGATTTTACATTCTCTGTATATTTTCTGCTTGAAGTTATTTCAAAAACCATAAAATGCATAATTTACAAATTTTATAATTTCATGCTAAAATTAATCATATTTTTATTTTTTGTTATGATTTAATTTCATTGATATTATAATAAATATATTTATTTTTAAAATTTTAGTTAGCATAACATATATACACTTACTAATCATAATTAGATTAGCTCTTAAATTTCAAGGATAAATTTATATACATAGAATTAATGTAAGCATAACTTTATAATTTAATTCGAATTTGCATGAGCTATTTTACTTATACTAAAGTTGTAATTATTATATTGATTGAAATCAAGCTAATAAGGGAATCCTAAGTGATCACTTGCTTATTAAACATAATTTGAATCCTTATTAACAATAATTTGAGTTGATTAGGCAAAATAAATAAATTTGATTTTCATTAATTAGACTACATATTTAATTGGCATAAAAATACTAAGTGAGGCATTATGAAATTGTTGTTTTTATGATAAAAGATCTACTTGCTTTATCAATTCTTGTGATTCATGCAAGTCTAGCTTACTTATAACTTTGATTTAATAATAAATAAATATTTTGCAATTGACTTTCCATATAGTACCATCACCATTTCTAGCAACATATTTTCAAGAATTTGGTTAATTGTTATACTTTTTCAATTAGTATTTTATTAACAATTGGTGTATTTTATAATAATTAGTCTTTCTTAGCAATCAATGTCATCTATATTTACTTTGTGATCTTAATGAGTATATAAATAATAATAATAATTGATAATAATGAAAATTCTACTACAAAATACTAAATCTTGAGCGTTAAAAGCAACCGCTCAAGTTGAACCGGTGAAATCAAGAACTTAAAATATCATTGGAAACTTTGGGATATCAGTTAAACCCTTAAAAAACTCTCAAACATGGAGTGTTTATAGTAAATCGGCTCGAAGAGACGGATCTAACAAGCCCAAAATCTCAAAATTCTGACTTCATTTGTGCATTCAAATATTTAAAATACATCAAATGATCAAAAGGAATCATTTTAAGTCATAAAGTGGAGTGGATGCATTTACAGATATCACGCCCGATATAAATACCCTCATTTCTTGAGGAGGCGAGAGAGAGAGAGAGCCCTAAATCTTGAAGATCCTCCAAGCACACAATTATGATGGTCACAACCAGAGATGCCGCCGCCGGCCGATCCGCCATAACCTCAATGTCTCCATGACGACCTTCATCGATGTCGGTTGGCCATCATCTATACCACTAGAATTGTTACCACTGAATACGACTATAGTCGTTGTTCCTTTCTCATATACAATTCTGTAATCTCGTTATCGGAAAGATTTTGTACTTTGAAATTGATACATAGTAGGCTTTTACGCACTTATGATTTTTTCTCTCTCTTTCGAGGTTTTCAGTGAAAATCGGAGTTTTCTTGTTCATTCTTTCATGTGTGTGCTAGATTTCACAAAGGCTAGTGAACTTTTACTCTACATTAGTTTTCTAGCACAACAATAATAATAATATAAAAACATATAAATATAAATATATATATATATATATATATATATATATATATATATATATATATATATATATATATATATATATATATATATATATATATATATATATATATATATATATATATATATATATATATATATATAGTGATAAAAATATTTTAAATTATTGGGCAAAATTTTAAAATATTTATGGTTTAAACACATAATTAATAATTTTAAGTATCATTAAAAAAATTTAGAAATAGGTATAGACTAGCCTGCCACGTCAACTTCAATGTGGCAGGGCAGCTAATTTATATGGTACAGTAGCAAGTCACCTAGTGGCGAGCTAAGCTCTGCAGGTCAGCAGGTAGACGACTAACTCGTCAGCTGATGGCGAATTTTTTTTATTTCAATTGGGTTACACCAAGTCATTAAGCATATTCAAGTCGTTAAGTTGAATTAATATTAGGCATATTGAAGTCATTAAGGATATGTATAATAGAGATATTACATCAAGGATAGGCTTTAAGACCTTATTTTTTTGCTTTAGATATGGGTGTTCTTACTAGGAATTTATAGGAAGACTATTGAGGATCTACAATTAGGCATATTCAAGTCATTTACATCAAGGATCGAAAATTTTTTACCTTGGTGTATGCTTTTTGCTAATGTAATTCTTCTTGTTGATAAGACTATTGAGTGAGTCCAAGAGAAGCTTGAATTATGGAGGTCAACCTTAAAGTCTAAAAGTTTTCATCTAAGTAGATCTAAAACTAAATATATGGAGTGTAATTTTAGTTGTAGAAGTTATTATATCAGTGTTGTGATATTAGGTGAACAAGTCATTAAAAAGAGTGACGATTCATATATTTAGGCTACTTGTTCAAAATGATGGTGAAATAGATAGTATCTGAGAAAAGAAAAATTACTTGTATCAAACACATAGAAGATTACCAAAATAATGCAATACAATAAAGTTCCAAAATATATAAAAAGAAATGGATCGTTTACCATAGCACAATCCAAAAAGAAAAATAAAACATACATGAACCAATATAGATGCAGACGCCATGCCTATCTAAACAACTAGCCTCTGCTGTGTGGAATCCCACCACTCTATTTCTTGTCAGTGCATATGGTGGACAATCATGCAACATATGGTGGCCCTCCAATGCAAGATCTTCAGAAGTCTGTGTAGGATAATCTTGTGACGGGAAGAAAGGCGACTGTGACTCATACGTAGGCTGGTATGTAGAAGGACCTGGATCAACATATGTAGATGGTCCGATGCCCTAGTCATGTTGTGGGACATCCTCTTTAGGCTCCGATCCATAATGTGGGTCGTTGATATGTACCGCACCTCAAAGTCTCTAACATCTATACTATCTCTGACTCCATAACTCGTGATCATCCCGAAATCTTCAAAGATATCCTGAGTTACCAAGATGTGCTCTGACTGCATGAAAAATAGCATGTGAAATTAGTCTCAACAAGGTATGTAACATATTAAATTTAACAAAATACTTATGTTAACACTTACATATATGCACTCTATATGTGCTATGGGATAGTAGGTGGTGGGAAGATCTATGAGGGCAGCCAGTAAGTATAGAGAAGCCCAAGATCTGAACCAATGCCTGTACTAATTGATAGCCGTCAGCTTGTCCTGATCTTCGTCTAAGCCCTTGACTATGTAATCCCTCTGCCTTTCCCAAGCGGCAATGCGCATCTGGTGGTAATCAACCTAGTCTACATGTGCTTTACCTCGACCATCAACTCTTTTGAAAGTAGGGTCAACTAGTGCTGACCACGTAGGAATGTAGAAATTGAAATTAAAATAATACTTACAGTATCAAGGTGGGCAGTTCTATGCCGACCATGTAGGGAGGCTATGCTAGGGTGGATCTCTGCAAGAGGCTGGTCCGACTGTGGGGTGTCCTTCCTAGCATGACCCTCACACCTATGTCTAACAGGTGGGGGGTGCTCCTCGGCCATTGTACATATAGAGAAAAAGATATGTAGTAGTCAGTGTTAGGCAATTATAAATTTTCAATAAAAAATCGTAGCGTAAAGTAAGCCAAAAAAAGAGAATAAAGAGTAAAGAACATATAAACGGGTTACTATTGTAACTACAACATACCTTCTACTATTGACATTGTGTGGGCATGATGAAGGGGCCAACTATCTTGCTAGACTAAGCTATTACTATAGCTCTATTTTCCATTGTATTTTTGAACCTAGTGGTGAGGTAATTCGACCTAGAAAATTTGGCGGCAATTATAAAACCTTACTCAAAGACCGGCGTCAATCGAATGGTCAAGTAAAGTGTGGAACTCAGTTGAATATGTGAGCATATACAGATGCAAAGTGTAATACTGTGACACACACGTCAAGTAATATAATCTTATGAACCCCAATGCAGCAATAGCATGCGGGCATCACCGATGATATATAATTATCTTATTATAACTACAGCTACATTGACCATTATCTAATAAATCAACTCTAAATGATCGGCTTGACCTATCAAACACCTGCATCTCCCGAGGATTGATGTTCACTAGTTATGGGAAATGTCTGGCATCCCTTTCAGTACGCTGTAAAATGGTTGATATCCTTTGGGTGAACATAGATAAATTGGCCTCCTGTTGCTGAATTGCAGTGGCAAGCCTTTTTATGAACAGTTCAACTAAATTGTAATAAATAACAGTGATTAGCGCTTAAATTGGCAAACCACGTGGACGTTTAAGAACACCATTGAAATATTCGGATGCATTGGTTGTCATTGTACCATAACGCATTCCACCATCATGCACTAGTAACCATTTAACTGGGCTTCATTCCACAAGCCATTTGTGAGCTTCTTCTTACACATTTTTTATTTTTGTCATATATCGATTAAACTCATGAATATCATCAGTGTTTCCAGCCATATACAATTTTTTGGCAAAGAAATTCAATATCACCAATTCCCAATCTACGTATCACCTTTTTGAAATTCTCATGCATATGATGCAAGCAGTATTTGTGAGTGACCCACGAAAAAATATCTCTACACCCACATAACAAGCTAACATGGAATGTGGTGTTTTAGTTTGAGTTGAAAAATCAAGAAATGATTATCTAAGAGATAGAAACACCACCCTTCAATGGACTCAATCACCTAATAAGAACTCATTCACCTAAAATCATAAGGTATAGTATATAGTTTATTTTATGACTCTACCTCTTCTAAAGTAAGCTTATAGTTAATAAAATGAGAATTTCCTAAGAACACTTTTGATTAAAGTATAAATTAATGTCTAAAGATTTCAAAGGTGAATTTTTTTTTTTGAAAGAAATTGGGGAAGGCTCAAATAGGAAGAGTTCTTAGCGGATTCTAAAAGAGAATAAGTAGGAAGCACACATGATACTAAAAAGCTTAGTGGGTATTTTAATCTACCTTGTAGTAAGGCTTTATATTTTTGAAAGGAAGAAACTTATATAATTGAGTTAAAATTTTATTAAAATGTTAAGACTTAGATTCTAACAGTATAGATTGTAAAAATACTTAAGAGATGAGTTCTTATACTCGTAATAGAAGAGAAAATAAGAATTCTTTGAACATATATCTTGAGTGCTCTACACAAGCTAAGAGCTTGACATAATTATACTCAGGAGAATAAGATATATTGGTTTACTTCTACTAGGGAGAGTGGACCAATCCAAACTCTTTTGAACTTACAACCATCTGAAGTAGCTGCCAGCTAACTTCTTCTATGATTCAAAACCATGTGGTCTAGTATTATGTAAATGCAAGATGATTAGATTGTTATTAATTTGGAAAGAATCTAGAGTCCTATGCTCACTCCCTAAGAGTCAAGATTATGATAGATGTGCAAGTTATGACCTAAACTGATGCAATAAGATTTACATATTTTTATTTTATTTTTTGATGCATCATTTTGTACTCAAGCTTTGGAGAGTTTATGCCTATATGCGTGACATAAAGTGGTTATGGGCTAAATCAAAGAGAAAATGTATTTTCCACTATAAATGACTGCTCTCGTAGGTCAAGCATATCTCTTATCATGTAAGAGTGGAGATCTCCTATTTGTAATAGTAAAATAATATGCATGCATGCTGTTATAACATATAATCATATGACTAAGAGGTTACTAAACCTTTTATTCTCTTGATTAAATTATTAAGCTTTAAGATGAAGTTGTGAGTTGCATAAATTTTTTTTAGTTATAGTTCTTAAATTGGAGTAAAAAATTTAAGTATTTGCTAAAGAGCTTACCATATCCAGGCCATATAGAAAACACTCGCACTTTAAGAAACTTATAAAAAAGATGCAATTTCTGTTACATAATTAATGTAAACACAATAATTAAACATTAATCACATAAAAGAATAAAAGGCCGGTGCGGCCGGCTATTGTTATACACCCTTAAAAGGAAAAGTAATTTGGTAGCCAAGCTGTACCATTATATGACCCATATTACAATTTATAATGAAAATAAAGCCATGTGAGTCTTCAATTCTTTTTTTTATCTTCACTTCTTGGGTTGGAGTACTCCGGTCTTCACACCTCCCAAGTCTATGCCTTCTAGCCACTACTCATCCCACTGCTCATCCTAAATCTCATAACACTGATCTTAATCTTATTACAAAATTATATTTTTTTATATAAAAAAATCTAATTGCACCTGCAAAATAAAGATTAGCTTAACAAGCATGCAAACCTAACATTTATATTTCATACATTTGGACTTATTACCCTGCTCATGGGTAACCAAGCTCGTTTGTCCTAATGGATCAAGCTTAAGGATTTTAAGTAGCACCTACAAGAAAAGGGATATTTAAAATTTTATTATTACAGTAGTCCCCTAAGTACAACCCCTTACAGAAAGCATCATTAGTCTAATAAATAACACCTTACCATCTAGACTAACATACAAAAAATCCTAACATTAAGTCTAAAATATTACATCACAAAATAAAATATATTACCACAATAATTATAGTCTAACCTAATACTAAGATCGGTGGCTTAGTATTCAAATGTGTGCTAGACCAAGTGTGGTATGTCTTAATTGAACTTTAGAGTTAGGATTTTCTAATGATTGAGTGTTCAAATTCCTTATCAATGGTGGTTATACTATAAGTTATTTAAAGTTTAGATAAGATTTAAAATTAAAATTTTCTTATTTTTTCTTAATTATAATTTGATATTATAAAGAAAAGAGAGTTGATTTTTTTTTTAATCCCTACCTTAAATTGATTCTAAAGGATGAATTTTCATAACTTTTAAGTTTTTTAATAAAACATTCATGAATTTTAATTAGAACTATGTTTGGATTTGACTTAATGAGTGTTATTTAAATATGAAAGATATCTTAAGATTAATGAAGTCAAATTATAATCAAATGAGTAATATTTTATTATCTAAGCTTCATTATCAATATACATCAATATTTTACTTTACTTCATTTTGATTGAATACATATACATATATCCTTTATATCTATATTTCTTTTAAACACAAGTATGAATATGCATGAATTTTATAGCTAAATGAATTTCATTTCAAATTTTTACACATGTATTGGGATGTAGGAAACTATACAAGTACGTTCCTTTGTTAAAGCATGAAAGTGTGGTTATCTAGGACCTCCTCAAGGCTACTTAAAGCCTTGTGTTTTCTGGATGTCTAGACTATATATTTGTTAGACCAAATACACATATACACATACGTAAATATAATGATGAAATTATGAAAAGTTACAAGTTATTATTCTTTTAAGCATGAAAGACAAGTGAACTTTATTTAACTTTATCATTTATAATAAAATTTGAAAATACAAAGTTTGGATCTAAATTATTTGATTAATGGCTAGCATATGATTATTTATTAAAGAGCAAAAATAATTTAAAATTTATTAGTGATAATAGCTAAATCATATATTTATATCTTTCCACATCATGAAATTAAATGCAATAGATTCTTTTTTAAATTTAAAATATGAATTTATGAAACATATGGAATACAAATTTGTGAAAATTGAAACAAAATAATTACATTATCAAATGATACATTTGGCTTCATTAAAATTTAAGGAGGATCAGATTAAATAACCATACCTAAAGCCTAATCAAAATCTTTTTTAATATTTTAGCTTTATGGTTTTGAGTTATTTAATCCTAAAGAGGAGAAACAACAATTAGTATTCAACCCATATCCATGTTTATTTGCTAATAAATTTATAGAGAATTTAAATGGCTTTTATGAATTAATTAGTTTTACCAATTAATTACTACCTTCAAAAATCTTTTAATTTGATTAATTATTAAGCTCTTCACCACAAATTATGATGATATGCTTGAAAAATAAAATTTGCAATGTCCTAAGGATTCTAATACAATTAAACTCATATTTAATAAATAATTGAATTAAGAACATTAAGTTCATTTATTTTATAATTCTCCACACCAATGGAGAATCATAATTTCATTAAAGATCCTTATATTAACTAAGCACATAAGGAGAGTCAATTAAACATATATTTTTTTTTTATTAAATGAGTTAATTATGATTATTTTATATTTAAATTTCATCAAACTATTTAATTAATTAATTAAGCTCCTTAAGGGTAATCTTAGAAAATAATTACGAAGAGAGGTCCTAATCTATCTATTTTTTATTATCCTTACTATTATAATGATTAATTAACACCCTTTAATCAATTTCATAATTTTCTTAATCATAATAATTACTTAATTGCATAAGATAGATAATTTGATTTAAAATTTTGATTCTTTTAATTCACTTGAGAAATTAGCTCAAGAAAATTATGGGAGAAAGAGGCCATCCCATATATTCAACATATCAAATCTCAAGTTAATTAACCAAGTGATTATGACTTAAATAAAGTAATTTGTTAAAATTTTAAACCTTAATTAACCATTATTTATTGAATGAAACTTATGGATTTTATTTTTCTTGGAGTCTACTCTATTTAAGCTTTCTATAGAGAGTATATATATATATATATATATATTTATTTTATATAATTAGTATGATTTTTTAAAGTTTTGTGTAATTAAAATAATTAATTGATGCTTAATTAAACTTTAATTTAATTACTTTTATAATTTAGTGTGATATAGAAAGCCTAATTAAAATTTTAAGATCTTTGATATTTATTAAAGTGATTTGAATTATTTTGATGAATTTTAATAATTTTTATAAAATTTAATTAATTAATTATTTAAAAATAGCTAATTGTCTTCAAAAATTAATAACTCTTAAACCAGAAAGCTAATTAACTTAAAATTTTTATGATAAGTAGGAAAGGAAGTTAAGTTTCTTTTCTAAATTTTTTAAGTTTATTGGTTTAGTATTTTAAGAGTAATTAATGAAATATAGATTTTACTAAAACTCAAATTACTCCTAAAATATACATCTAAATTTGGGGTTTTTAGGTTCATTGGATTCCTCTTGAAAAGGTGAATCTATGGAGCCCTTATTTTGCATCTTTTTGGTTTATTATTTTATTTTTTCTGATTTTTTGAAGTCAAGGGTCAAATTTAATATAATAAGTCAAAGATGAGATCTAATCATACCCATCCATTCTATCAAGTAAGATGGAAGAGATTGTCTCCCTCATGGGAGGACCAAATAGAGTTAGATTGATGAGATCTATTACAAACATCATAGGATCTCAATCTGATCTTAATAGAAGTCGCTTTATTTTACATTGGGAAATTGAAAGAAAGAAAGAGGAATGAAAGAAAAGCTTAGATTCATACAAATTTTTTGCCAAACACAAATGCCTATGGTTGATCTAAAGTTTAGAACATCTATCTCACCAAAGTTCACGTTCAGTAGATGCTAGAAGATCTCGGATCTCCTCTTTTTCCTCCTAATAGAATGCTATGGCTGCCATGCACCACAACTCATTGCTAAAAAATTGAAAGCTCTTTGACTTAGAGTATAAGAGGTGGAGAGGGTTTTCTGGTTGGGAGGATGTGTTTGTGTGTTTTATTTTAAGTATGTTAAGAATAAAAGAAATGAGGTGTGCAAAAAAACTCCCTTTTTTTCCATGCCCCCATGCGAAGAAATATATATATATATATATATGTATATATATATATTTCTCTTCATGTTGACATCAATATTTCTTTATTTTTTTGTGTTTGGTGTGCTTTTTTATTTATTAAAGCTGAAATTTCACTTGGTTTGATGTTTGGGGAGATGAGTGAACTTATTTTGGTTTAAGATTTGAGTTGACTCATCTTAACCTAAATTAAATTAGGTTGAGTCAAGTGAATCTTTTTTGCCCAATTGATTTTAAATTTAAAGTATATTAAACAAATTATTTATAATACCTATAATTAATTAATGTAATTTAACTTAAGCATAAATCTCAAATAAGTCAAATTAGGCAAATTTGGGTTTACTTGGGTTCATGGGCCAAATTGACCAAATTAGATAAATTAGACCCAAATGAGAGTTAAATTAAGTTTAATTAAGTTTTAAAAATGACTTAAAATAATTAATTTGATTCAATTTTAATTTATTTTGATTTCCTTTTGATTTAATTTGATTATGACTTGATAAGCTCATATAGGTCAATTTTGAGTTAGATTGACCAATTGAACAAATTGGCTAAATTAAGTGTCATTGAGAGTTGAGTCATATTCGATAATCAACTTAAGAATAATTGTAAGCATTAATTTGGTTTAATTTAGGTTGAGTTAAGTTCGATTTAAACCTATCTTTGTATCCAAATTAGGTTTAATAAATTGAGTTCACGTGGGTTAAATGACCAATATAACCCAGTGTGTTCAGGCTTCAATTATATTTGTTTGACTATTTGAAATGGTCTAGATTAATTGATTTTAATTAATTTGGATTTGATTTAAACCTAATTTGGGCTTAATGGGTTAAATCAAGGTTTACTTGAGTCAAATGACCAATTTGGTCAAATCAAACCCAAGAAAAATTTTAATAAGTTCAAATATAATTTTAAAGTATTTTGGAATATTTAATTTAAATTACTTTTGATCGGTTTAGGTTCATTTAGACTGGGTGACCCAATTAAGCTATTTGAGTCATCACTAGGTTAAGAATTAATTAGTTTAGTATTCTATTATATTAATTTGATAAATATAAGCATTTTGGATGAATTAAATTGATCAAATTTTAATTAGTTTGATTTTTGGCTTGGTGGGATCCACATGGGTCAACTCTAGGTCAGACAACCTCATTGACTTGAACCCAATCTAAATTTCTTTTTGGGTTTATTTATACTTATGTATTGATTCTGTGCCTTTGGTTGGTTGGATTTGATTTAGTTTTGATTTTACAAGATTTTTTTGAATTTAACTAATTTTGAGTACAAATGGTTTAATTGAGTTAATCAAACTCAATTATCTTTCAGGTTGAATTTATTTTATTTTATTTTAATTTAGTTGAGGAGGTTATGCACTTAACTGTAGTATCCTAAGTGCATAATTAGAAGCTCCTAATCTAAGGTCAGAGATCCTAATTCACTAAGATTATGGTGATTATTAACCTCACTTGAGATTAATAAAACCTTAGTACCTAGATTAAATCCTAGGTATAAGAGGAGGGTTATTAACCTTGCTAAAAGTCAGGTCAACATTGAATTCAATTATTATGAATTTCATTTATGTTGGTCATGTGTCACTATGCCCAATATCCATGTGTCACATCCATTTATTAGTCCTATTATGAAGATACAATTAGTAAAATTTGAAATATTCCAAGTTTTTAAAACCCAAATCATTTTGTATTCATCAAAGAATGAAGATGACCCCATTCTATGTTGTGCAATCTTAAACTTAGGGATCGATTCAAAAGCAATGCATTTTTGATTTGTATAAGGGCACATGTAAGATGAGTGTCCATGTGAACAACATGAGTAATATTTAATGTTGTACATATAATTTACAAAAAAAATTTTTGTTCTAAACTTTTTCCCATAACTAGAGATATACGAAAAATGAAATCCCCATCTAGATGGAGCTTGTATGTGTGTTGAAGTGCAATGAATTTTTAATTAATCTCTTTAGTCTTTATTATGAGTACCAAATGGGCCTATTCTAATAAGTAGGTCATGCTTTAATTCATCCATCATGAGAATCCCTTCTTCCAATAAATTACATTCCTTCTCGGGTTCTTTGTATAAATAGTCTTTCTATATATATATATATATATATATATATATATATATATATATATATATATATATATATTTGTTATTCTAACTCATGCGGTTATGCTATGTTCATTTTTTTAAAATCTATAATATTATTTATCATAATATAATATTATTTTTTGAGTAATTCAAATCCATTGTATAATTATTTTGTTATTAAATGTATTTCATCATAAGTGAGGTTGTATACTAATTCTAAGTTCCTTGATTCAACTTAAGCCATTAAATACAAATTATTGACTTCATTCTCAAATTCACTAACAAATTTGTTCATAGATAAGTTAATCTCGAAAGATTGTTTTAGTCTACTTTTAAATTTTTTTTAAAGCCTTCTCTATCCACTAATTTCTTCTTCTAAGTTAAGCCTTTAAGAGTTGGATACTCCCATTTAATATATCTTTTGTTAGACATAATTAAATTATATTAGTAATAATATTTGAACTTGATTATCATTTTCTTACCTTCTTTTTTATTATAGAATTTTTTTTTTTGAGAAGAAATTTAACTTTCTTGGCAATAAAGCTACATCTTTGTTGTTGTAATTTTTTTCTCAAATTATTAAATTCTTCAATATTAAAGATAATACTTATTTGTCTTCTTTTTAAAATATTTGTTATTCTTTGAGTGAGTTTTTATTCATAAGTTATAAAGAGCTAAATAGTAGCTCAATATAACATATAAATAAACTTCTAGATTTTGAGATGGACATGAATGATCTTTGCATCCTATGACATAGGTAAAACCTATGAATTTTATTTCCTAATTTTGCATTCAAATATTATTTTAAATGTAATTTTAGTAAATTAAATGTACATGTTAAAAATAACTTCATTTAGTTGCATACAAAATAGTTTATATGCATACATAAGAATGCAAATATGGGATTAATTTATCTCATTAGTACCCTTAAATGTAATGCAAAGCTTATGCAATAGTTTCATTCCTTGTGATGATTTTAAGATAATCCTAAGATAGCCTTGTAATGATTTTAAGACAAACTTAGATATTTCATAGATTAATTTCAAGATAATCCTAAGATAAAAATAAAAGTCAAAATTGACCTCACTTTTGAAGTGAGGATTGACATTCCTCATCTTAGCCTTAAGAACCTTCTAGGAACTTGCATTTTCTTAGTAATAAGACACTTCTAGTGACCAAGGGAACACTAAACTCAAGCTTAGAGACTTAGGAGGCATACCAAGGGGATATGCCTTAGACAAATACTATATGGCCTAAATCAAGACCATTCACTCATCTAAACCTAAACTCATGATTGAGACACATCCAACCTCAACCTTACTAATTAACCTCACTTGAATTTGTTTTCTAATCCAAGCTCTAAGCAACATTAACTTAGGCCTTAACCTAAGTTAGCCATATCATGATCTATGATCCAACCCAAAACCCATTCAAGCAAACTAAATCCAACTTGAGTTTCTTAATCACTCCAACCATTCAATAGATCATTTCAAACTCTTCCAACACTTGTAATCAAACCAATCAAATCAATTGAATTTGATCAACTCAAGTTAGCCTATTTGACCCAAAAAGTTTGAATGAGCCAAAACTCAATCAAGCCTAAATAAGATGCAATAAAAGCCACAAATCTACTCTAAATCTATCATTGAACCCCTCTTAACACTAATTAACACCAACTCAACCCAATTCAACCCAATCAACCCAATTGATTGACTTGACTCAGTGACCAAAATGATCAATTTGATTCAAAATTCAATCCAATCCAAATTGGATTAAATCAACTCATCCAATCCTTCCACAATAATTATTGATCATCCTTGATTACCAAATTACAATCAATTGGGCAAAATCAAACCAGTTTGACCATTTAATCCAAATTGACCCAAATTTGACCAAATCATGTTCTAAGCCAAATTAATTAATTTCCTATCAATAAATTTAGTATTGAACATGGCTCAACCACCAATCAAACCTAACCAAGCCAATTTGATCTCTTGACCCAAGTTCACCCAATTTGACCTAAAGGGCCAAATTAGGTTAAATCAAATCATAAGACAAATTAGTTGAAACCAATACATCTAATAAATTATAAATTGCTTATTGAACAAGCTACAATCTTCAATTGAGCCTAATTTGACTAAACCAACCCTATTGACCCACTTAGCCCAAATTAAACTAAAGAGTCCAAATGAACCAAGTCACCCTAATCTAAATCAATTCAAACAATCATTCCCAAATGATCAATTGAACCTAAACCTAACACATGCCCAAGCCAATTTGGCCAATTTGGCAAATTTGACCAAATTAGTCAACTTAACTCATTGACATAAATGAACTCAAGTGAACCAAATCCAAATCCACTTCAAATTGAATCAAACCAATTACACCAATGCATTCCAAATTACCAATTGAACTCACCCAAAACTTTGATTGGATCCAATTTAACCAATTGGTCAACTTAACCTAATTGAACCTAAATTGACCCATATGAGTCAAATTGAGCCAAGCCCAACCAAACTTGGCATGACTCATCCTTAGGTCACTATGGACTTGCCCAAGTGGACCCAACTCATGGTGAACCCGATTTGGGTCAAACCCATTGAACCAACTTACCTAAATAGGACAAAATTTTCATTTGAATGGGATCTCCACCTCTTTATCCCATGGAAACTACCTTTGGCTTTTCTTGGACAAGAGCCACTGACCCAATCTAACCTAAGGCTGTTGGGTTCAGCTTTTGGCCATGAGAGGGTGAGTTCACCCATTTGGTCAACCTAGGGTAGGTAGTACAACCCATGCCACTCATTTGACCACTCAAGAACCTCCACCTCAGTCCCTTGTCGCCTCTGGCCACTTACCCTGTCTAAATGGCTACCAAAGGCTAAACCAATCTTAGCCCTTGGTTCGGCTGGGGAGGAGGGTATACTCCTTCATAATGATTCAAACTTCATAGAGACCTTCCTCAGAGCATTCTGCACAGTCCGAGACCTTTTATTGAGCTCCCCATGCACTCCACCACCGGTGAGACCATCCTCCAAGCAAAATCGAGTGCCCCGTCCGTCCAACCTTACCAAAAACTTCACCAAACCCAAATTAACTTTTCCCACACCTTCCCCTCACTCTGATGAGTGAAAATGAATCTTTTCCTGTGCAATTTGATCACTGGAAAGCATCTTTAGACCAAGTCGGGCGAGTTTCATAGTGGTGATTGGTCCATAGAGCAAACGACGAGTCAAAATGAATCTCAACAGGGCTTCATCTCTTCAAGATGAAGTTACCGTTGTCGACGACAGCCGCCTTTAGTTTCGAGGTAAAAATCTAGCAACCATAGATTTCCCTAGGTGTTAGTCCTTTTGAAGTGAAATATGATTTCATGTGATTTTCATCATAATCTCTTTATATTTTCTCTCGATCATTTTGGAGTCAATTTCACCGTAACGAGCTCCTTGAGCGATTGAGCACCAAAAGATGGGGTCTGTTCTCTCTCGGAGATGATGGATCATCGACCATCCATTCTGTATGATTAGAATGGACAATCATAATTTTTCAATTTAATCCCCTCAAAACCACGAGATTATTCTCAGTCATCCGATCCGAGATCAGATGGTCAGGATGAAATCACGTCCGTCGTCACTGAGTCAGCCACCACATTAGATATTTTAAATAAAAAATACTGCGGTGCCATGTGGAAAGTACTGTCGTGTCAACATCCACGCGTGCTGATAGTTTAAGTGGTTAATTAGGCATTAAATATATAATTAAATGGCCATAACTTCAAAAAATCATAACTAATTATAGAAAAATCTAAAAAATTCAAATAAACCCATTTTGGAATGGTTAAACAAATGAGAATTTAAAAAAATAAAATCTCTAATATTTGATTAAAAACATTGCATTAAAGGGTTTTAAATTTAGGTTAATTGCCTTAATTAATGCTTAATTATTTGGCTAAGTAATTCCAAATTTGGTGGAATAGTTCTATGTGATGTCCTTTGCCTCATAATTTTCTTGGAATTATTGGCCATGTAAAGAATGTGGAATTTTCAATCCTAATTCTCATTAATCAATTTAATATTCATTAAAATTGTTAAACTATGAAAATTAAATAATTTATGATAATTAATCATTATGAATAGTAGGAATGATGAGGGAGAATAATTAGGACCTCTCTCCTAATTAATTTCCTAAATGCATTTTCATAGGATGGTTAATTAATACATGTAATAATTAGGGATTAATTAGGAAAAATTAATGGTAGGATAATAAATCAAATTATGTTGACCTCACTTTAGAGTGAGGATTCAATCTTCCATCATAGATTTAGGAATCTTCTAGACACTAAGAGCTCCTTAGTCATGACACCTCTAGTGGCTAAGTGACACTTAACCCAAAAGACTTTAAGGGGATTAGCCATAGGATTAGGCTATGCCTTGGACCTGGGTGACCTACCCATCCTATGGCTCAATAAAATCCATGATTACTTCCTTGACCAAAATATAATCTCAAATCACATATCCAATTCTAATTGAATCTACAATCAAATCCAATCCCTCAAATCAAATCTAATTAACCTAAGTCTAAGCCCTATGATTTAGTCCTATGGACTTAGCAAAATATCTCCAATCCAAGTCAAATTAAATTGATTTTCTCACAAATCAATACAATCCTTCAATCATCATTCCAAACCAAATCAAATCTACAACCAAAATCAATCACAATCAAAACTAATTCAAATCAAACCATGTTAACTCATTTGACCCAAAATATCCAAATGAGCCAAAATCCACTCGAACCCAAATCAATTACAACCAAAGCTATAGATAAATTCCAAATCAATATTCAAACTCAATCAACTAAAAATCAAACCTCAATCAAGATTTGCTCACATGACCCAAAGTGACTAAAAGACCCATTTGAGCCAATTTGCAATCCAACAATTGGATTGAACCAAACCAACCAAGACCTCCCATAATGATCGTTGATCATCCATGATTGATCAACTACAATCAATTTGGTCAAACCCAAGTTAACCCACTTAACCTACATGAGCCAAATCAGCCAAATTTCACCCTAAGCCAAATTAATTGAAACCAATGATTCACATCAACCTAAGATAAATTATTGAACATGACTTGACCATCAATCGAGCCAAACCAAACCCAATTGGCCTTTTGACCCAAGTTGACCCAATTTGACCTAAAAGATTAAATTGGGTCAAATCAAGTTTCTAACCCAAATTGATTAAACCAATAGTTCATTCCAAATTGATCATTGAACATGATCAAAGCCTTGATTGAACCCAATTTGCCGACCTATTTAGCCAAATTGACCCAAGGGGTCAATTTGGCTTAAATCAATACCAAAAATTCAAACCAAAGCCTACAATCATCTACAATTGATCAATTGAACATGAGCCAATGCCTAACCCAAGCCAATTTGCCAATTTGGTCAAATTGGTCAACTTGACCCATTTGAACTTAAATGGGTCAAATCCAAATCTAAGCCAAGTTGAACCAAACCAATTCCACCAAAACATTCCAAATACTCATTTGAGCTTAACCCAAGCCTTGGTTTGATCCAATTTGACCAATTGGTCAACTTGACCCAACTTAGCTGAATTTGACCTACATGGGTCAAATTGAGCCAAACCCCTTCAAACTAAGCCCAAACCCAATGAAACTTGACATGACCCATCCTTGACTCATCTTAGGTCAGCCCAAAATAAACCTAACCCATTACACAATAGATAAAGGCCTCCATATAAGACAAAAATTTAAATTAGGTGGTTAACTACCCTCCTTTATATTTGCCCACCCAAAACTTAGAATAGAACCTAGCTAGGTCGATAGGGAGGAGTTAACCCACCTCCTCATTGGCCAAACCCATTTAAGATAGAGACCACTCAAGGCATCCTCCATAACCCGTTGGCAACCAAGTCGAGCCACATAAGCTGGAACCACCTATGGCTGACCGGGGAGTTAACCCACCTCCCCTCATTGGCCAAACCCATTTGAGATGACCACTCAAGGCATTCTCCATGCCCCTTGTAAACCGTAGCCACATAACCTCGATCCGTCTCTCGACCACTATGGTGGGATGGCCAAAATGATATGATGGATCTTGGTCATCGATCCAGAAGGGGTATACCCCTCCATTCGACCTAATTCAAACACTTGAACTCGTGAGCCATACCAGCAGATGAGTTCCATGAGTGCATTCTCTTCACCAAAAAAACACCAACTAGACTAAACATAGCACCCCTTCCACCGACTATCTCAAAACTCAACCTCACTTCAATTAACTCTTCCCACATGTTCACCAAGCTCTGATGAAGCAAAACGAATCATTTCGCGAGCTCCTCAATCACCAGAAGTACCTCCAAGGCTAACTCTAGAGAATATTTCTATGGTGCGTGGTCCTCAGAGCAATCGACGGGGAGGCATCACACCACCTTTTCAACAGAGCTTTTCCTCGTCAATGCAAAGCTATGTCGGTCACCACCTGTTGAGTTCCGAAGATAATTTTCAAAAGAATTTTTCTAATTTTGTTTGGCCTTTTCAAAGTGAATGTTGATTTCTGCAAATCCAACCAGATGTCTTAGACCTCCTTGTGAAGTGGGATTAATCAGAGTCAATCGAGCTCCAATGAGCTTGAATTGGCAAAAGGACGGTCCGCTTTTATCACACGGGAGATGATAGATCACGTGTCCATTCGGCATGATCAAAATGGACAGTAGTGATTAATTCATTAAACTAATTCAATTTATTCCCTTAGGAACCACGAGTTTAATCTCCATCATCCAATCTAAGATCGAATGGTGGAGACGAAACTACGTCCACCACTGCCATGTAATCACCGTCTCGGACGAGTTTAAGCAATCAATCTCGTGGTGCCATGTGGAAAGTGTGCCACATTAGCGATCTACGTTGCGCTAATGGGATTAGGCTTAATTAGGCTTAATTGATCCATTTTAATGGTTGAAACTTTAAAAAATCATAACTAATCATGGAAAATTAGAAAAATACAAATAAATACTCATTTTAAAGGTAATTCTGAGAAGAAAAAATTATTTTCATTGATTTAAATTAATTAAGGATTAATTAGAGTTTAAATGTAAACATAATTAGCTTAATTAAGCTTACTTGGCAATTAATTCCAAACTTTGTGTGTTAATTTAATAGGATGATCTCTAGCTCACATGTTTTATTGGAATTTATTGCCTAGTAACTATGGAAAATTAAAGATTCAAACCGTAATTACCCTATTTAATTAAATTAATGATTAATTAACATTGAAAATAGCAAGAATTAATTAATTAAAGTTTATTAATCATTATTTTACATTGAATGGAAGAAGGAGAAGGGATTAGGACATCTTTCCTAATCTCTTTCCAAAATCCATTTCATTTCAAGAAGATTAAGGTAGGGATTAATTAAGTAATTAATTGATTGATTAATCAAACTAAAATGAAAATCATATCAAATAATTAATAATGAAAAAAGATTCCTCTTTATCTATTTAATAACATAAAGACCCTAAGGAAATTATGATTAACCATAAAATGAAAAATCATAAGAGTACTTAATTAGTGATGTAGAACATCACGAGGATCAAAATTAGAGCTCAAGTCCATTTACAAGATCTCAAGCTAAAACCCAAGAAAATTCAAGAAAAAGGCTTAGCCCATTAACCTACCAAGGCCCATTTTATGATTTCATCTTTTTTATAATTTTAAATTTCTTCTAGAAACTCCATGTTTGAAATTTTGCATTTAAAATTCAAAGCATGACATGTGAGGTGGTTGAATCCACATAAAATAATAGCATGTGAAATGGGTGGATGGCATAAAATAATAAGGTAATTTAATGCTCACATTAATGTGACCACCCACCTTTCCCCATGTTTTGAATTCTTTTCTTTTGAAAGATGCTTGTAATGGCTATAAATAGCCCCTCTTACTAGAATGAAGGAGATCAAATTACAAATTATTATTGAGTTATTCTTGTGGTTTGAAATTGGCCAAACCAGAAATCTTGTGGGTTAGTTATCCAACATATCTTTTCCCTCACCTCAATACTTACGTTCTCTCAATCTTGTCAAAAGAAAGAACGCTTGCCTCCATCAAATTTGGTATGAGTGAAGCTTGAAGGAGCAAATTTGGTTTTTCAACAAAGGGAGCATCTCAAGTTGGACTTGTCTTCAAACTTGTGAGTTTTTCTTGGACTTGTGAGGTTAATTAATTTTTTTTATATGATAGTTTGAATAAATATTAGTAGCTTGGAAAGATATATATTGTTTTCAAGTTTATGATGATAGCATAAAATTTCAATTAGTAAGCTCCATTATATATTTTAATCATTTTTCAGTTGTGTGAACTTGTACCTCCAAAAAAGAAAAAAAATTTAAGAGAGCACCTTAGTGAGGTAGTGCTTCACCCTAAAAACAACCAAGTCATTAGTCCAAATCAAAATATAATTACTTGCTTTATTATCTTTATATTATGGTTACTTTAGAAGTTTCTTTGATTAACTTATGATAACTTGCTTTCTTAAGAAAAAGAAGCTTGATAAATTTGAATTTTTTCATTGCATTAAAAAAAATAAATAAAAAATGCATGCATAATAATATAAGTGTGTTAAACTGGTGATTTTGGAAGCTAAATAGAATTTTGTCAAAAGACCTAAACTATCTAAGGAGAGGGATTTAAGTGGTCTTGTACCTCCTCATGGAAGTTCTCTTAGCCTAAAATTTCACTTTGATTGCACAATTATATTATACTTGTTTATTTTATTTTCATTTTTTTTCATTTGTCCCTTTTCATATATCTTTTTTCCTTTTAAAAAAAATCTCATGGCACCAAAATCTATCTCTCAAGATCAAGTTAAAAATTTGACTAGATTAGTTGATGCCTTAGATCTTAGGATCCAAGACAATGAATTAAAAACTAAACATATATTAGAAGAAAGTAAGAATCAAATGCAAGAACTTAAACAACAAATGCAAACTCTTATACCACATCTATAAAATAATAGAGTACCAACTCCTCCACTCCATAATGTTCTAATAGGGATAGATGAAGAAGATTCATATCCAAACCATAAAGAAAATCAACCACTTAGAAGACCATCAATTGTTAGAAATGGTAGAAGGGGAGAAAATTATTTTAAGACTATAGAAGACTCTAATGATCCATCTTGAAGAGTTAAAGTAGAAGCCCCAACTTATGATGGTATACATGACCCAAATAAATTTCGATTTGTTAAAATGGATGACTTCTTTGATTGGTATAAAATGGATGATTACCAAAGGGTTACTTTTGATAAAATGAAATTGATAGGGCATGCTAAAATTTATTGGACAAATACTTTAGCTAAAGAGAAAAAGATTAGAAGGACAAACCTCACTTGGATAGAAATGAAAGAAATGTTAAGAGTAGTACTATCCTAGGCATCATGATAAGAAGCTGCATAGTCAATTATTAACTTTGAGATAAGTTAATTATCTTGTAACTAAATACTTGAATACTTTTGAAGATCTAGTTTCTAGAACTGATTGTGATGATAATGATTGGCAATTAGTCAATAAATTTGTTATTGGACTTAGGGCTGACATTAGAAATGAAGTTCAATTATTTAACCCATAATCTTTAGAGGAAGCATTTCATTACATTATTGGTTGAACAAAAGAAATCGCCTCTCTTTAAAACTAAAAGTCAAGTACCTTCTATTTCATCCCATAGATCTATTATTAGACCCGCCCATACAAATGGTCCGACCCTTTTGCCTAAAATTTTAATTGAAGGGAGCTCTAAGAACACTAGGAAAGTAATATATTTTAAATGCCATAAAAAGGGTCATATGCAAAATTAATGTAAATTCAAATCTTATTTTTAGAAGAAGTTGAAAATCCAATAGATGATAATCTAGAAGAAGTTTATGATGACACCCCATTATCTGGCGAAGAATTGGAATTAACCCATGACCCTTATGTTAATGTGATGAGATGTCTTTAGTAATTAAAATGAGACAAGATTGGAGGAGAAAGAACATTTTAGCATGTATGTTTTGTGTATGAAAAGAAATGTAGGTTAGTTATAGATGGAGAGTATGAATGTCATTTCAACACACACCTTAACGAGAACCTAAAAACCTCACCTCATTTCATGTTAGCTAGGTAAATCATACATCTCTTCCCATCAAATGGTGTTTAGTTCCTATTAAAATAGGAAGCTATGAGGATCAAATTTGGTGTGATGTTCTCCTTATGGACATTGCTCATATTCTTTTAGGATGACCTTGGCTATGTGATATGAATGTTATTCACTATGGTAGGGAAAATACTTATATTTTTAAACATAATAATAAGATTATTAAACTCCTACCAATAAAGCCAGCAGAAAAAAGACCCTCCGTAATACCACACAAAATAACTTCTGACTTGCAACTTAAGCCTCTATTGAAGAAAAATGCCAAATTTCAATTAATTATCATAGAAAATCCTACTATTAGGCTAATACTATCATTTTTGATTCTTACTTTAAAACATCTACTCTTCCTCCTTTGACCCCAAAGATATAAATAATAGGTTTTGGAGCTTTACGAAAAGAATTTTTTGATCCATTTCTTCTTCACATATTACATGTAAAAGAAGTCATACTGACTCTAATGAGACTCACATATCTGCTGTGATCTCTTCTCGTCTTTCTGATTTTAAAGATATTACACCCGATGAGCTTCGATGAGCTCCTCTAAGAGACATTCAACATGCTATTGAGTTCTTACTGGTTCTCAACTTCCTAATCTTCCACATTATAGGATGAACCTACCAACATGTTGAGATTAAAAGTTGAGGAAATTATTAAAAAGAATTTTTTATTCAAGAGAGTCTTAGCCAGCCCCATTATTAACTCCAAAGATGGAACATGGAAAATGTGTTGATAGAAAAAATAAATAAAATTACTATCAAATATAGGTTTTATTCCTCGATTAGATGATATGTTAGATTTAATCTAGAGCAAATTTTTTTCAAAGATTGATCTAAAAGTGGATATCATCAAAATTAGATAGAGATGAGTGGAAGAAGACTTTTATGACCCTTGATGGATGTTATGAATGGCTTGTCATGCCCTTTGGACTTTCAAATGCTCCTAACACATTTATGAGATTAATGAATACTATTTTTAAACAATATATAGATAAATTTTTAGTGGTGTATTTTGATGATATTCTGAGTTCTAGTCCAAGTGAAAATGAACATCTACAACACCTACAAAAAGTCTTTAAACTACTTAGACAAGAGAAATTATACATTAATTTTAAAAGTATTTCTTTGCAAGTGAGGTAATCTTTTAGGCTTTATTATATCCACTACTAGACTTAAACTTGATCCTTCTAAAGTGAAAGCAATCTTAGATTGGCCATCACCTAAAAGTTTTACAAGAAGCTTCCATGGTTTAGCCACTTTTATTGGAGATTTATCAAGAATTTTAGTACCATTGTTGCGATAACTAATATACTAAAATTAGATATTTTGTTGGACTCTAATGCACAAAAGGCCTTAGAGAAATTAAAGTTCTTATCACTTATGCAATCCTTAGGCTTCTGATTTTCTAAAGCCTTTGAAGTGACATGTGATGCTTTAGGAATTGGATAGGTGGAATTTAAGTCAAGAGAATCATCTATAGCATTCTTTAGTGAAAAGTTAAAAGCCAAACAACGATATTCCACTTATGATAGAGAGTTTTATGCTATAATTCAATCCTTAAGGCATTGGCGACACTATCTCTTACATAGAGAATTTATACTTAATTCTGATCATCATGCCTTAAAATTCATTAATACTCACAAAATTAAGTCATAGGCATGCAAAATGGGTTGAATTTTACAAGACTACTCTTTGTTCAAAAGCATAAGCTGAATTGAGAATAAACTGATGCTTTATCGGATAAACTTAATGATTTCCTCTTGATAACAAATGGATTTATATAAAGAAAAATAATTATACATTCCTTGATCTTCTCTTAGAGAATTTTATCACCGAGATGCATGTAGCAATTTTGGAAAGGATAAGACCATATTTATTAAAAAATAGATTTTATTGGCCTTCATTAAAATGAGATGTTCAAAATTAGCCTCAATGTTTAATTTGTAAATAGGCTAAAATTATCAAACAAAGTCCGGACAATACCTCTTTATTCTTATAGGAAAGACCTATCAATAGATTTTATTCAAGGATTACCTAGAATGACTCGAGGACATAAGATTTTTTAGTGGATAGGTTCTCAAAATGGCCCATTTCTTACCTTGTTCAAAATAAATGATGCTTCTTCTATAGCCAAATTATTTTTAAAATAGTACGACTTCATGGTCTCTTTATATTATTTTGAGGATGTTAAGTTTGTCTAATTTTTGAAAAATATTATGGAAATTATTAGGTAAAAAATTTTTACTTTCACAATGATGGACAAAAAGTAGTATCATTTTAGAAATTTATTTAGATGTTTGGTAGGCAAAAGTTTAGGAAATTAGACATTTACAACCTTAGAATTTGCTTATAATAGTACTATATAAACTACAAAAAAATTACCATTTGAGATAGTCTTTTCAAAACCCACGATGACCAATAGATGTAGCAAACCTACCATCTCATGTATTTGGATGCAACATTCTCATTTGCTAAAGATTTTAAAGCCTCCATGAAGATATAAGAAAGAAATTACTATAAGTAATAAAAACTATGCTTCAAAGGCAAATCATAATCGTTCAATGAAAGAATATAAAGAAGGTGATTATGTATTGATTCACATTCGGCCTGAGTGTTATCAAACCACTAGATATAAGAAATTACATGCATGAGCTTGTGGTCCATTTAAAATTCTCAAGAAAATTGGAACTAATGCTTATCAACTTGATTTGCCTGCTGATATGCTCAATCATCAGTTATTAATATTGAAGATATTCTATCATATGAAGGAATTATAAAACCTCCACTTGTTGTTTAACTCTTTAGCAAGAGATATAGCTGTCTTGCGAAGCCCTCTTCCTTTGAAGTTGATTATATTATCACGGAAGCACCCATTAATCCATTAACATCATTTCTAGTTGTTGAAGAATAAACCACACCAAGACAAATGGTTGACATATTTGGAGACTTTAGCTCCACAATTAGTAGAAGACTTCTTAGATTTAAGAAGAGTTCAATTGATTTGGGGAGTTGATGTAGAACATCACGAGGATCAAAAAATTAGAGCTCAAGGTCCATTTACAAGATCTAATCATTCAATGAAAGTATATAAAGAAGGTGATTATGTATTGATTCGCTTTCTTCCTGAGTGTTATCAAACCATTAGATATAAGAAATTACATGCACGAGCTTGTGGTCCATTTAAAATTCTCAAAAAATTGGAATGAATGCTTATCACCTTGATTTTCCTGCTGATATGCTCATTCATTCAGTTATTAATATTGAAGATATTCTATCATATGAAGGCAAACCTCCACTTGTTCACCTAACTCTTAGCAAGAGATATAACATCATACTTAGAAGCCCTCTTCCTTGAAGTTGACTATATTATCAGAAGCACCCATTAATCCAACTTCTAAACATCATTTTCTAGTTCGTTGGAAGAATAAGCCACCAGTTGAAGACAAATGGTTGACCCTACTGATTTGGAGACTTTAGCCCCACAATTAGTAGAAGACTTCTTAGATTTCAACTCTATGGAGCATAGTTCAATTGAGCCTAGGGGAGTTGATGTAGAACATCATGAGGATCCAAAAATTAGAGCTCAAGGTCCATTTACAAGATCTCAAGCTAAAGCCCAAGAAAATTAAAGAAAAAAAAAGGTTTAGCCCATTAGCCTGCTAAGGCCCATTTTATGATTTCATCTTTTTTAATTATGTAATTTTTAATTTTCTTCTAGAAACTCCATGTTTGAAATTTTGCATTTAAAATTCAAAGCATGACATGTGAGGTGGTTGAATCCACAAAATAATAGCATGTGAAATGGGATGATAAAATAATGCAATTTAATTAATGTGACCACCCACCTTTCCCTCCATGTTTTGAATTCTTTTCTTTTGAAAGATGCTTGTAATGGAATAAATAGCCTCTTACTAAACTAAAGGGGATGTTTGGGCAATTACAAATTATTGAGTTATTCTTGTGGTTTGAGAGCTTGGTGGCCAAACCTTGGCAATCCTTGGCTAGTTATTCAACATATCTTCTTCCCTCACCTCCAATACCTACGTTCTCTCAATCTCATCAAAAGAAAGAACGCCCACCTCCATCAATTAGATTTTTTAATCTAATTAATCTTTAATTACGACCTAATTGCATTAGGTCTTTAAGAGTATTGCAATTTCATTTTCTCACATGTTCATCTCATTTGTGGCTCATAATTATGTGATTAATCAAATTAATGAAGCATAAGAAAGGATAATTAAGTTATTTAATTGATATTTCAACATAACTAATTCATAAAAATTCATTTAATATCTTGCCTTGAACTAATTAAGATCACCAACATGGGAATGGGGTGAAAACAACAAATAATTTCTTTCATCTTTAAATCAACTCAAATCCAAAACTAAATCAATAAGAAACTTTGGTTTTCTTAAATAATTTTATTTAATATAATTATCCTTAGGAATTAATTTGGTTGAGTGAATCACATATTTATGTTTAATTGTTTCTTTACAATTACTTTAAATGTTGTATGTCATGTGGTTTCATGCATCCATGTTTTCAAATCCAATTGAATCAAATGAAATCTTTTTATGTAACCTTGCATGTGTTGACTTAATTTATTATATGTGTGGCTATTATCGCTATTAAATCCAAATTTATTTTTCAAAGCTTCTAAATTAATAATAAAGTTTGAAATGATAATAGTTATGAATACACATAGGGGTTGCATGTGCTTATAGCTTAAAGATATGAATGTGGAGCTCTCTTTCTTATGATTCATATACTGATATTACATAAGTTTGAATGGTAATGGGCATATAGTCTAGACATCCAATATAAGGCTTTAAGTAGCCCCAAGGAAGGTCATTTGATTACCTCACTTCCGGTTAACAACACATATTTACTCATATCTTTTATACATGTATGTGCAAACCTAATCAAAGAATGAGAATCCTCTTTTTTTACTAAAAATGCATGCATCCATAATTATTTAACTCATTGAGTTGATTAGTCATGTGATTTGGAGTCTTCTTTCCTATGTTAATGTGTACAAATCTACATGTGTTTGAATGTAAATGGGTATATAGTTTGGACATCCCAGGAACATGAGGCTTTAAGTAGCTCCAAGTGGGTCATTTGATTACCTCACTTCCCTGGTTAACAATGACACTGTTGACCTCACTTTTGGAGTGAGGACTCAATCTTCCCATCTTCGATTTAGAGTCTTCTAGACACTAGATTCTTCTCAATCATAAGACACTTCAAGTGATTAGGTGAACACTTAACCTAAACTTAGAGACTTAGAAGGATTAATCATAGGATTAGGGTATGCCTTAGAATTAGGGAAACTTACTAGTCTATAGCCTAACCAAATTCTTACTTGCCTTCTTAAGCTAAAACAAACCCCAAGCTCAATTCATCCCAAATCCACATAGAATGCATAATCAAATTCAACTTAACCAAATCAAATCAAATTAACCCAAACTTAAGCCGCATGATTTAATTCTATGGACTTAGCCAAAATTTCCTTCAATCCAAATTAAACTCAATTGATTTTCTTATGAATCAATTATTTTTCTAATCATCATCCCAAATATAAAGAAAATCTACAATCAAATCACCTAATCCAAAATTAATTCAATTCAAACATAACCTAACCCATCTTACCCAAAATACACCAAAATGAGCCAAAACCCATTTGAACCCAAATCAATTGTCAAAGTTATAAATCAATCATAAATCCATAAACTCAATAAACTCAATTCAACCCCAAATTGGCCCACTTGACCAAGTGACCAATTTGATCAAACCAAATTCAAATCCTACCCAAATTGGATTGAACCAAACCTACCAAAACCCTTTATGATGGTTATCCTTGATTGATTAATTGTCATCAATTGGGTCAAGTCAACTCATCATTCAAGTTAACCCACTTAACTTACATAATCAAACTAGCAAATCCCAACCCAAGCCAAATTAAAATATATGATTCACATCAACTTAAAATCAACCCTTGAATATGACTTCACCACCAATTGAGCCAAACCTAACCCAATTGGCCCTTTGACCCAAGTTGACCCAATTTGATCTAAAATATGAAATTAAGTCAAATCAAGATCTAACCTAAATTGATTGCAACTAATGGCTCAAGTTCATTTCAAATTGATCATTGAACATGATTGAAGCCATAATTTAACCTAATTGACCCATTTAGCCCAAATTGACATAAATGGTCCATTTGGCCTAAAACATTCCCAAATCCAATTTAATTCAATCCAAAGCCTACAATCATCTTCAATTAATCAATCAAACCCAAACCTACCCCCAAGCAAATCTGGCCAATTGGGCCAAATTGGTCAACTTGACCCCTTTGACCCATATGAACTCAAAATTTTCCAAAATCAAATCCAAGCCAAATTAACTCAAACTAAAACCAAAATATCCCAAATACTCATTTGAACATGACCCAACCCTTGGTTTGACCCATGCAACCAATTGTTCCAAACATAACAGCCAATTTGAATGGATCTTGAAAACCTACTCCAAAAAAAATCATCAATGTATCTCATTGGGTCAGCCAAAACCCCCAACCCAATTTGAACCCAATCCAACACATTATCCAATGGATAAAGCTCTCCACATGAAATCAAAGCCACTTTTGGCTAGTCAACTCCCTCTTTTCACTTGGCATCACCACTCAAAATGGACCCTACTACATGGCTAACCCAACCCACATGGGGTTTGGAGGGGGGTTTAACTCACCTCCTCATTGACTGGACCCAATGATGAGGATCGCCTTGAACCACCAACCATACCCCTTGGCTAACCAAATCAGCCACATCTAGTCGCCCCCTCCACCCATGGTGGCGGGGTCAAAATGGTGGATTAAATCTAAGCCATCCGACCCAAGGGATGAGAGGTATACCCCCTCCATTCAGCCCCATTCTCACACACTCACCCTCAAAGAGCTTCTAAGGCTAGTTTCAAAAATGCCCAAACTGATTTCTGAGCTCCCCAAGCCCTCCCATCACTGGAATCTATCAATTTGAAATAAAGAAAGGCACCCCTCCGTCCAACTCCACCAATACTCAACCCCATTCAAATTAACTTCACCCACATGCTTACCAAGCTTTGATGAGGTGAAATGAATCTTCTCTCGACCACCGAAAGTACCTCTCTCCGCCAACGCTTGCAATGGCTTTGGTCCACAGGCAAACAATGATAAAATCACCACCCGCTACTCAACAAAGCTTCCTCATCCAGTAAAGCTACCGCGCATTGTTTCGGTCTTGACCTCCGGTGAGGTACATTCCTTAGAATTGAGCACAAATTTTTTTTTTGAAGGGAACGTGAATGTCGGGAATCGATTGATAGATCCCTTTGGATCCTTCTTGTGAAGGTGTGAGATCAATCCTGAGCCAATCCAAGCTCCGGTGAGCTCGAATTAGGAGGAGAAAGGCAGACGGTGTCCATCTTCCATCACTCGGGGGATGATATATCACCTGCCATCTATTCAATGTGATTGGAACAGACGACTATGACTAATCCACTAGATTTGATCTAATTTAATCCTTAAGAACTGTTTAATCTCGCGTCGAATAGATCGGACAAGGATGAAATCATCCGCCGCGTTGCTAGCGACTTGGACTCATTTAAATAACCAATCCAAAGGCCATGTGGAAAGTGTTTGCATGGCGGGATTAAGCTTGATTAAGACTTAATTAATTATTTTAATGGCTGAAACTTTGAAAATTCATGACTAATTGTAGAAAAATAAAAAAAATATAAATAAATACTCATTTTAAAGGTTATTCAGAAGAGAATTAATTAAAAATAATTTTAATTAATTTTTAATAGTAATTAAGGCTTAATTTTGGTTTAAGTGTAAACATAATTAGCTTAATAAGCCCTAATTACTTGGGAAATTAATTCCAAACTTTTCTTGCTGATTTAATGGGTCGATCTCTGCCTCCCATGATTTTCTCAGAATTTATTGCTTGATTACTTAGAAAAATTGATCATTTGAACCCTAATTACTCCCTTAATCAATTTAATGATTAATTAACATGCTAAACATCAATAAATAAATTAATTAAACTTATTAATCACCATTCAACAGTGAATAGATAAGGGAGTGGGAGTATGACCTCTTTCCTAACCTCTTTTCCCAAGTCCATTCCATCTTAAAGAGGACTAATATGGAAGTTAATTAAGGGTTTAATTAGTTGATTAAATTAATTAATCAAATTGAAATCATAATTGACAATGAAATTAAGAGTTCCTCTTTATGTGTTTAATGACATAAAGACCCTTAAGGAGGATATGATTAACCTATAAGTGTGAGAAAATATAAAAGTACTTAATTAGGTTATTTTACTTAATTAATATTTAATCATGAGCCATTTGCATTAGGCCCTTTAGGAGCATTGCAATTTTATTTTCTCACATGTTCATATCATTTGTGGCTCATAATTAAGTGGTTAATCAAATTAAAGAAGTATAGGTAAGGGTAATTAATTGATTTAATTAGTGATCCAACTTAATTAATTCATAAAATCCACTTAATTACCTTTTCTTAAACTAAATAAAATCACAAACATGATAATGTGAAAATAGCAAATGATAAGTGCTCATCCTTAAATCAACTCAAATCCAAAAATCAAATTAATAATAAGCTTTGGTTGTCTTTAAACACTTTTATTTGTTGTGATTGTCCTTAGGAATTAATTTAGTTGAATGAACCATGTATTTATATTTAGTTATTCCTTTCCTATCACTTCCAAATATTGTATGTCATATGAATTCATGCATTCATTCTTTCAAATTCAAATGAATCAAATGGAAGTTATTAATGTAAGCTTGCATTTGTTGACTTAATCTAATTATATGTGGTTATTATCACTAGTAAATCTAAAACTATTTTCCAAGCTTTATAAGTTGATAATATGTGGAGTGATAGTTATGAATACATATAGGATTTGCATGTGCTTATAGCTTAAATATGTGAAATGAAGCTCTCCTTCCTATGTTTTCATATGGATTTACATAGAATGTTAATGAGTATATAGTCTATAAATCCAGAATACGAGGCTTTAAGTAGTCCCAAGGAGGTCATTTGATTACCTCACTTCCTGAGTTTAATAATGACACATACTTGCTTACATCTTTTATACATTTGCATGTGTATTTTATTAGAGAATGGTAATCACACTTTTCTACTAAAAGTACATGCATCCATGATCATCTAAGTCATAAAAATACATTACATATAAATTAGTGCTTTCTTTCCTATGTTTATATATGGATTTACATAGATTTGAATTATAATGGGTATATATTCTGGACATCCCGGGAATACGAGGCTTTAAGTAGCCCCAATGAGGTCATTTGATTACCTCACTTCCCTGGTTTAACAATTGCACAAACTCATTTAATTTATTTCTTATATTTGTATTAGAATTTGGATAGAGCTTTAATTTACATGTATAAATGATTCAATCAAGTAAAATATAACTTTCAAACATATGCATCCATCATAATTTAAGTAAGCTAAAAATATATTGCATGTATAGATATATTAAGTGTTAAAGTCATATGCATATTACATGTGATGAAAAGGAATGATTTGGTAAATATCATGTGATAGTAATTCAACCATATTAATCTTAAGTTTCCTTTCATATTGAATGGGATTATTTAAAGTTAACCTAAACTTAGGATTAATAAAATATTTAATAATCCATTCACTAAAGAAAACTAAATTATAAAATATACTTTAAAAAGTGGCTTAAGATAGGGATGAAAGAGGACAATCCTCTTTCTTCTCTTTATAACACTTAGATGCTAAGTGTAAATCAAGTGAAACTAAACAAATTACAAATTAAAATTCACACATCAATTAAACAACTTAAAATGAAACCAACCTTTATATTAAATTAAATCCTTCCACACTTAGAAAATCATAACTTGAATGCTTAGTAAGACATACCATGCAAAATCCTTAGCACACATTAGAACTAAGTCATTGCTTCTAGTCCTAAGTTAAGACGACATATATGTGATGTATGTTTTATTTTGTGATGCAATATTTTAGACTGGATGCTAGGGTGTATGTTTCGTACACTAGATGTTAGGCCGCTCTTAGACTAATCATGTTTTCTATAGGGGTTGCTTAAAATTAAATATAAATGCTCTCTATGTAGTTGCTTAAACCCCAAGCATAATCCAAGTTAGGATGGTGGGCTTGGTTACCTATGTAGGGTGCTAAGTCCAAAATATATAAATATCTATATGTAAAGCTAACCTTGTTTTGGTGTGTAGTTATATTTACCTTTCCCATATAAATGTAATTTTGTAATAGGAATTAGGATTAGTGCTATGGGGATTTGGATGAACAAGGCTAGAAAGCTTTGTCTGGGATGCCTGTGATGCCTTTGAAGAAAACACATCCAAATCAAAGAAGGAATCAATCAAATCAAGAAAGGAAGATAAAGATAAGAAGAATAAAGATCCTCATAGCATGTATTCATTCTAATTATAATTATTCTTTTATATTCTAGGTTGTATAAGGATAGAGCTTGGTTACCCACCTTTTCTCTTTTAGGATGTATGGTGGAACCCTACGACTTATTCTTTTTGTTAGATTATAAATTATTTCATGATTTGTTTAACTTGCATTAGAAATGACATGCTTTTCTTAGTTTCTTAATGATTGATACTTTAATGTGTGGCCTGGATGGTATGATCTTAATATAAAATAATTTTTTACTTAACTAATTAATTAAAAAATTTAAACAACTAATAACATCATAAAGCCTAGGCTTTTAAACAAGATAGTTAAAAGATTTAGCAATCTCTTTGAATGTTGTATGTCTCACATCATGCATCCATCTTCTATCTCTCTTGCAAAATGAGGGCCTCATCCTTACACAACCTTGACCCATGAGTAACGATGATGAAGCCTCACCCTCTCTTTTGATTTATCCAATAATCTATTTCATCAAGCATTTAGGCATAAAGAAATCCTGAAGTATTAGTTAAAATATTGAGTCCAAAAATTAAATAAAATTTAAAAGATTTTTTGCACTTGTAGATTAAGTCATATGCTCATACCACTCATGCTCTAGTTCTTAGAGAGTGGGATTAGGACTTTAGCCTCTTTTAACAAGCCTAACCATCTTGCAACTTCATAAGATCGACCTACATTGATTTAAAGCGTGAGAGGTGTTAGCTGATGGCCACTCCAAGCAGTTCTAAGTCCAGAAGTCAGATGGGTTTACTCTCTCATGTGGATATAAACCCTTATGTTCACCTATCACTTAGACTTAGGTCATGCTTTAGCTCATACTAAAATTTCCTAGATTTAGGATGAGGTATTTTTCCTTCTGCTACAAGCATAAATCCTCATCTCTTAGGCATTTACACAACCTTATGTTGGCAGATTATAAGCCCTAGCAATTTAATAAAAATTCAACTCAAATAAATAAAATCTCTTCATTTTCAACTATATAAATCCTAATTATAGGATAAAATGGAATGCTCACTAGCCTCCTAGTACCATGAGCATTTCTTACTTCCTTCCTTTGGATTCTAAAAATAAGTCTTTTGCATGGTCTCTCCCTCTTGACTTTTCAAACATAATTGATCCTTTGATAGTCTAGCCTTGAAATATTTGGAGATAATAATTGTTTGCTTTAATTGAGAGTATTCTTAGGGAATCTCATTCCCTAGGATGTAATTAACTATGGAGACTTTCTCTTCATAGGGAACTTAAGAACTTAGCTTAATATAAATCATGTTATATATTTTTATATAAAATAGGGGAAAAATCTCTAATATATTTGAAGACCCATCATGCCTTAGGAGTCCTTATTAGGTGATTAGGTCCATTATAGGGTGATGTCCCCATCTTTGGAGATAGTACATCATACCTCAATGTCATACTAGATCACTTCAATAAGTACCCCATGATCCGGTGGTGTCCACCCCACATCCAAAAAAATAAACACAATTTTTCGGACTCCATTGGGGATAGTTCCTCTCTCCATCTATAGTAGATAATTATCATCTCCAAGCATCGATAGTAGACTTCTCTTTTTGTATAAGCCCAAGATTATTTTTATTTACATTGGCCCTTTGCTCATT